>CAUYRH010086384.1:0-24642 GCA_963574655.1 Perodicticus potto | reverse complement strand
CTCTAAGTGTTCTCCTAGTGTTCTCCAAACATCCTTCCAAAAGGAACGTATTAGTGTGCATTCCCACCAGCAATGTAGAAGTGTTCCCTTTTCTCCACATCCACACCAACATCTCTGGTTTGGGGATTTTGTGATGTGGGCTAATCTTATTGGAGTTAGACTTAATTATCTCTTACAGGCCCCACGCCTTAGAACTATCACACTGGCCATGAAGTTTCAACATATGAATTTTTATTTTTTTATTTTTTTCAAATTAATATAAGGATACACATTTTTAGGTTACATTGTTCTCACTTCCAGGGTAAATTTCCATTTAACATACGAATTTTTAGGGACACATTCAGACCACAGCAGCTTGCTTAATGGAGTAATATAGAGGCTGAGTCTTGAGGATGATTAAAATTTAACTAGGTAAATAATAGGGCAAAGGGCATCCCGAGAAGCAGGAAAAACAAGTGCTAAGGCCCTGAGGCAGGAGGGAGCATGTAGCACCCACAGAATGGAAGTCCGAGAGGATGTAACACAGCAAGGGGGGACACAGAGAAGGAGGCTGGGACCTAAAACACCACCACCACCACCAAAAAGGGGTGTGCAGTTGAGACAGAGTTGGGAGGAAGGGAAGGTGAGTGACAATGTCAGGGAGGAGGCCTTGGATGTCACTGCAGGGCCTTGGGCCTTTATGCTGTATCTATGGGGCCATTGCAGGGTTTAGAGCAGAGGAAGAACGTGCTCTAACAATGTTGCTAAAGGCTTCTGGCTGCTGGGGGAAGAGTAGACTGTAGGGGTGGCAGCAGGAAATCAGTGAGGAAGCTCTGTAGGCAAAAGATGCTGGTGGTAAAGGGGTGAGATGGAGCCAGGCTCTGGATCTCTCCTTATTAAAATCCATTTGCATGGCTCGGCGCCTGTAGCACAGTGGTTACGGCACCAGCCACATACACCAGGGCTGGCGAGTTTAAACCCAGCGCAGGCCAGCTAAACAATGACAACCGCAACAAAAAAATAGCCGGGCGTTGTGGCGGGTGCCTGTAGCTACTTGGGAGGCTGAGGCAAGAGAATTGCTTAAGCCCAGGAGTTCGAGGTTGCTGTGAGCTGTGACGACACAGCACTCTACTGAGGGCAACGTAGTGAGACTCTGTCTCAAAATAAATAAATAAATAAAATCCATTTGCTCATATCTGATTCTTGGGGGCTTTGAGGGAGGTGGGGGGCTTCTAGCCAGCAACTTCCTATTCCCCGTAATCCCCACCGCGGTATTTGGTGCAAAACTTTGGGCTACTTCAGCCTGAGACGATGCTGAATGTTGGGACTCAGATTACAGGATGACACTAATCTTTGAAGTTCCCCCCATGGGGCAGTGGGTTGCTACCCAGGAGTGAATCAAGGAGAACGGGCACATGGCCCCTAGCTCTGATCTCCAGTTCACCTTGCCTGTGCAGGGCAGGGAGTGAAGCAGATAGCCAGGTTTGCAATCAGAAGTCCCAGGCTCGTGTGCTGAGGAAGCTTCTTATTGGCCGTGACTGGTTGTTAGTCAGTGTTTCCATCTAGTAAACTAGGAAAACTTTCCACTCCCAGATCCCCTCAGATAGCAGACCAGCTGCCAGCCCAGGGAGATTCCAGAGGGATGGGGACAGAGAGGAGTTGATGACAATCTTGTCCCCTCCCATCACTCACAGGGTGGAGTGGGGGAAATACAACCAGCAAATGAGCATCCCAGGAGGTTATAAACCAAATAAACAAGCAGAGAAAACCACGAGCATTGTATGCCCAGCCCAGAACAACGCCAAAGGGCTCCACTGAGGTTTGTTTTGGGGCTGCTTCTGGCAGGTAGGTCCTGCCCCTGCAAGACAGGCCCTGGGAGGGCCCACACCGCCCTGAAAGATCGACAGATAGGCTGGCTCCCTTTCCCCGACGGCTGCCTGAGTAGAAGCACACCGTGCAGCCGGGGCAGTGAACTGACACTAGCAGGGCCTGAGGATGGCGTCACATAGATATGCACGGTCTTAGGCAAACCGGCAGCTTGTTTGTTCAGGTTGGAACACTGAGCACCTGCCATGTGCCAGGGGCTTTCATGTGCGTTGTGCCATTTGATACACTCCAGGAAGCCGGGAGCCGCTAGGCAGTGGCAGATACTCCTGTTTGTTTGTAAATTCCAACCAACGATCAGGCACCAACATTCAAGTTTCCTCATTCAAGTCTTCCATCAACTGTTCAAGGTGAGGATTTTCATACACGCTGTACAGATAAGGACACTAAGCTCAGAAAGTGGACGTGACTTGTCCAGAGTCAGAGTGAGATGCAGAGCTGGGATTTGAACCCAAGTTTGTAATCTTGTCCTTCCCTGTCAGGCTTTGCCCCCTGGGTAGTAATAACTATAATAATATAATAATGACAGCCTCTACTTACTGAGCACCAATTACATTACTGTGCTAAGCGCATTGCTATTTCATTTTGTTCCCCTCAACAGCCATCTACATGGGTTCTATTACTACCCTATTGTACCAATGAGGTAAGGAGGACTCAGAGGGGCAGTGACTTAGCTAGGGCCACCCGGCTAGCAGAGGCAGAAACAGGGTTTGAACTCAGGTCTCCAGACCCCAGATGACTGTCACACAGGGGCTAGGTGGGGAGGGAGCAGGCAATGGCAAAATGGTAGGGTAGAGCAGAGTCAGCTGAAGACAGCACTTCTCTGAGGGCCTTCCACTCTGCCGAGGGGTGGGGTGCCCCTCACTCATGACCCCAGTACTTGGTAGGAAGTGAAAATCCAGGGGATGACACAGTGGCTGGCCTGAGCCCAGCAGGCCCTGCTACACTGATGGCAGGTGGTGGCTTTTCCCAGGCAGCGCCTGGCTCGAGGCAGGTGTAGGCTGCACCAGCTATAGGGAATGCTGGGCAGTAAGGACAGCTCACCCTTCATTGCCACTTTCATGCTGTCTGGGAAGCAGGTGAGCTGTGTCTTCAAGCCCAGAAAAGGAGGGAATTGGGTCTGAATCCCAGCCCTGCCACACACTAGCTGAAGACTTCTCGTACTGGTTTCCCATCTGTAAAATGGGGGCAATCACCAAAGTACGTCTCAAAGGTACTTCCTTGGAGGAAGGATTGAAAGAGGATGTCACCATTCAAAGGCACATCTGCCTGTTGGCAGGGACCACAGACTCAATCTGGCCTTGAAGACTTTGCTTTCTCGGGGACCGCTTCATCTCACGCAGGCTGCCAGGGAATGTTCATGAATAAGGTGGAAAAACCCAGAGTACAGACCAAAAAGAGCCACCTCCGGCAGAGGAGGCGACTTTCTTCCTCTGAGAGCTTCCAGAGAAGTATGAATTTGCTAGGGCTGCTGAGAAAAAGCGGGGTGCACTGAACAACAGAAGCTCATTGCCTCCCGGAGGTGAGGCCAGAAGTTCCAGGTCACAGTGGCAGCCTGGGTCTGTCTGAGGCCTGCGAGGGAGCATCTGCCCCAGGCCCCTCTCCTAGCTTCTGGGGTTCTTCTAGCAATCTTTGACATTCCTTGGCGGGTAGACCCCGATCTTTGCCTTCATCTTCACGCAGTGTCTGTCAGTGTCCGAACTTCCTTCAGTTGTACTGAATTACAGCCCACCCTAAAGACTGAATTTTAACTTGATTACCTCTGTGAAAAACCTATCTTTAAGTAAGGTCCCATTTGAAATACTGAGGGTTAGGTCTCCAACATCCGTATGCTGGTGGGGGACACAATTCAGCTCGTAACAGGTGGGGAGGGAAGTGCTGTCCTCGTGCAGCTCTATCCTCAGGAAGCTTTGGCAGTCTGGATACCCTCTACAGCGCCCACTCTCTGAGGCCCCTTCCTTCCCCATTCTGGGGAAACTGAGGCAGAGAGGTCAGTTGAGCATCTCAGAGTGGTAGGGCAAGGCCAAGAGAGCTGGGCTGGGATGCTCCTCATCTCTGTAGACATTGCCACCAGGATTTGCATCTTTAAAAGTTCATAGAAAGGGACAGGCCTGAGTTTTCTGAAATACCTTTCTAAGAAAAAGGCCACCACACTCTTCTCAGGGTCATCTCCTTTGACCAGGAATACCTCAGGGGAAGGGCCTGTACATTGATCAAGTGTGTACTGAGATAGTTTGACACAAGACCTGGCTGGTGAGCATTGGCCTTCAAGTCCTGTTCTCACCTTTTCACTGCTATGTGGCCTTGGGAAAGTTGCTTAACCTCTCTGAACCTCAGTTTCATAACTGATGAAATGCAGGTAGGGATTATACCTACTTTCTGATGTTATTATAAAGATTAGCTGAGACAGCGTGTGAGAAATGCTCAAGACAGGGCTGGGCATATAGTAACTATTCAAAAAAAAGTCCTGGCTGTTCTTATACTTGATTATTAGATTGAATGAATGGATAAGAGAATGGTTCATAAGTTGATTGATTTCCTGAGCATTCCCTCCTTTGAGAAATCATGAAATCTACTTCTGGCATTAGATTCAAACACCAGTCCCATTCTTTATTAGATTTTGAATAAGTTACTACCATTCTGACTCTCGGCCTCCCATCTATAAAATGAGAGGAGACCACCCCAGAGAGCTGATGGGAGAATAAAAAGATGTGATCATGTCTGTAAAGAGCTTCTCCCAGTGCCTGGCACATGGGTGCTCTTAGAAAATGCCAACTCTCCCTTGGTGGCCAAGCAAGCATTCAGATGAAAGCTGCTCCCAAGCACAGACGCTGCCCACAGCACCAGAAGAAACGCCTCCTCCAGCAGCGGTGTTTCCATGGCAGGCCCAGGCAGCGTTTCTATTTCCAGATGACACTTGGTGACATCTTAACAATACTGAAGCAAGACAGTACCCACAGAAACAACCACTTTACACCCATAATCAGAGCCTTGGTGACCTGGGGCAGTTCTGAGCTGGGTTCTGACGTAACAACAGGGATCAGGCCTCCAAAGGGTCCCCTGAGGTCTCTGTAGATGGCCTCCTCAACCTCAGCTCTCCCTATACCACTCTGGGCTCGTCCTCCAGCCTATCTGCTACTTGATCTGTGCCCCAGAGGCTGACTACATGGACTCCTCTGCAGCCCAATTGCACGATGGCTTCTAACCCCATCCAGATGACAGCAGCTAGCAGGGGGCCAGGCACTGCTTCCCCAGCTGTGTCCCCACAGGGCTTCCCCAAGCTGGCTTCTACCTGGGCAGCACTGTCCCATCACCCCCTCAGCCCAGGGCCTAACCAGCTTCCCCAGTGACCAGCTCCAGGCTTGGCACTCCGCCATGCTGCTTTCCTTCCATTCAGCCCACCCCTTTGAAAATGACTCCTCAAATGACGCAGCTTGAGTACACCTTAGCTTGTCTTTGAGATCCTGTCTGACTGTTACTCTTTCCTCCCTTTCTTTCTTCCCCTTCCCTCCCTGTCGCCCTTTTTCTGCCCCTCCTTCCCTGTCTCCTTCAACGCCTACCATGGAGCACCTGCTATGAGCCAGTATCTGCTCTAGGTGACAGAGTGAAGACAGCAGCGGTCCCTGCTGCCCCCATGGAGTTTACAACCTGGCGGGGAGACAGAAAATGATGCGTGCTAAGAATAAATGGGGCAGGGTGTGGCCAGGGAGTGATGTGGGGCAAGAGAGGAGCTGGGCAGGTGGTCAGGGAAGGCCTCTCTCGGGAGGAGATGCAAGTCGGGCAATAAGAAGTTTCTAGCCTGGGCAGCTCTGGAGGGAGGCCATTCTAGGCAAGGAACAGCATGTGCGGAGGGGCTGAGGCAGGCTGGAGTTCAGTGAGTCCGAGGAACAGAATAAAGGCCAATGTGGCCTTCACAAAGAGCCTCGTGGGTTTCGCCTGACCTGTCCCCTCCACCATCCTTCCTCTAGGCCAGGTGAATGCAGACAAATCCTTCCATACCCGATGTAAATGTCTGCCCTTCAGAGGTGGGGACTCTACCCTGTCATCGCCCACAACTCCATGGTCCCCCACCACTAAAGCCTGGACCTCTCTGCACTGCCACATAACAAGCTGTGGACACCCCGTCACCTTTTCCCCTCTGAGTCCAACACAAGGCCTGGCTCATGGTAAATACGCCATGCTCAGGGTGGATGCATAGTAAATATTTATCGGGTTAAATAAATGTATAGATGGCAAATTTCCAGAGAGTTCAAAGGAGAAAATGGTCACAAGGAGCCAGAGCAGACAGAGAAGGCTTTCTGGAGAATGCGGGACTCGATCTTGGCCTCGAAGGAGTGGGAGGGAGGAGAATTCCCAACAGGGACAGTGACATGTACAAAGACCCAGAGGTGCGACTACCAGGATGGGTCAGGGGCCAGTCAGTCATCTGTCAGACCCCACGAGAGGCCAGGGAGATAAAATGAGATGGTAAACCCCATCAGGGCCTTAGTTTGCCCATTTGGAATTTGGGTATTAATACTGCCCTCACTAAACAAGATTGCGCACGGGAGGCAGTGGTTCGGTATAGATCTTGCTAGTGGAGATTTGTCAACAAATGTGAACAGGTGTCACCTCAGCAAGTGCAGTGCCCTAGGTCCTGGGCCCATCTCTACATGTACCCAAGTCAGACCCTGGGTTCTTAGGAATTCAAACTGTCATATATGACTGAGCTGAAAACCTTCAGGTCCTAACTGATCTGACCTAATCCAGGCTCAGCCACAAGATCCACAAATTCCCAAACACACAGCTCTAACCCACTGCGGAAATGCTGATCTCAACAGAGCTTCCCCAACAACACCCAGAGGGAGAGCGGTTCTCCCAGGTCTGTTAGTCCCGATTCAGTAGTGGATGGGAACTTTCACCATGGAGTGTTAGAAACATCACAGGACGCAGGGCTAACTTACCCACTTGATACCATAGAGACAACGACAGCCCACCAAACTTTTTTTTTTATATATATATAGAAAGAGATTTATTATAAGGGATGGTTCATGTGATTACAGAAGCTGAGAAGGCCCATGATCTGTAAGCTGAAGACCCAGGAAAGCCATGTAGTAGTTCCAACACAAACATTTTGCCAGTTTTCTAAGCAGCCCTTGGCCCGATCAAGTTAACATGTAAAATTTACCATCACGCTATGTTTATTGACTATTTGTATCACTTTTCTGTAAACTACCTGGCCTTATCCTTTTCTCAGTTTTGATTTCTATGAGTTCTTTTTTTTTTTTAATTGTTGGAGATTCATTGAGGGTACAAGAAACCAGGTTACACTGATTGCATTTGTTAGGTAAAGTCCCTCTTACAGCCCGCCAAACTTTTAAGGGCTAATGAAAATGTTCTGATTTCTTATAAAATCATAAGAAAAAAGTTAATATAATCTACTTTGAATAGATTCATCTTCATAACAATGCATTCATAAAATGTAATTTTTAATAAAATTTTCTAGAGTAAAGGAACATGTGGACAAATGGCCCAAGGCCCACGTAAATCACAGTCCCTCCCCATCATCAGAGTACACAGGCAAACCTTGAGGGGGATGGAAACTGAGGCTCACGCCTGGTGGCCCAAGGTGCTGGTGGCCCAACACAGTGCTGGTGTTGGAGCTTGGATTTGAATCCAGGACTACCTGGCTCCCAAACGTTTCTTTGATGGTGGGGAGGTGTTCTTAGTAGCCTGTTAAGCCTCTATGTCCCAGTCTTCTTTGAGACCCCAGAGCTCCTGGTTTCAGTGATAGGAATATGATAGTCCCCCTTACACACACACACACACACACACACACACACACACACACAGGTTGCTTCCTTCATGCCATGGACATACTGACAAAGGGAGCTGGGAGAGGCCCTCCAGAGCATCTGGTCTACCCCGTCACTTCACAGCTGCCATTCTGATGCTCCCACAGTCCTGGGACTGGGGCTGGGGTTGAGAGTACCCAGCAGCCATGGCTCCTCCCTACTCCCCACCACCTCGTTAGACATGAGAAGCCTGAATTAGACACGAATCTGACGTTGTCCAGATGGAAAAGTCCCTCTGGAGCTGGAAAGCTCCTTGCTCAGGGAATTATTCAAGGCAGGTGCGCTACGACCCAAACCCTGCTGGAAACATTCCTAGGGCTCAGAGACCTGCTTCCTCTCCTGCCCCAACCCAGGCCCCATCCCACCTGTCTTTGCCCAAACAGCTGGAGCCAGCCAAGAGGCCAAGCCCTGTCCTTCTCCTCCTGGGGAAGGAAGGTGGTGGGTTAACTGGGTTCATTTAAGAGCAGCTGTCATCTTGTACAGTGTCTGGAGGCACTTCTCAGAGGCACCTTGACCTGGACACATCCCCCCTTAAGTGCCTAAAATCCCACAGTCTATACTCAACTGAAAGAAGAAATGTTTACTGGGCATCTCCTTTAAAGGTAGAGAAGTGAATGACTTTGTCAGGCCAGCTTTCACTGTGGCCTAGTGGTGTGGAGACTCTGAGGATCTGGCTGAGGGTTTGCAGAGGGAGGGGAAGGGATGTCATCATTGCCTGCATCCTGGATGGCCCTTTAGAGTCCACGACTTCAACCTGTCATGTCCAGAGAGGCGGTGCAGCAACAGTTAAGCACGTGGCCCGGCCTGGGTCGCTGTGCTCGCTGCGTGACTTTGAGTCCCTCTGAGCGCCCCACCTGTCCAATGGAGATGAGAATTTTCGCAGGAATATTTTGAAAATATGAAGCCAATGCATTTTCTCTTCCCCTGTTAAAAGAAGAAAGGACAGAAGGAAGAATGGAAAGAAAGGAGGAAGGAGGGAAGGGAAGGAGAGAGGGAGGGAAGGAAAGAGGAAGGGAGGAAAATAGATCCCTAGGCAGGGAATTTGCCTCTGGACCCCAGGAAGGCAGGAAGATTTAGGATTTACAAGACACTGAACATTTGTGAGTGAAGGACACTTTTTAAACATCTGGAGGGAGAAATGAGGAGGGGGTTTACTCACAGACATATGGACACAGTACACTTTTAGGGTCCCCCCCAAAGGGACTTTGCACCAGCACATGGCTGAGAATGCAGCCTCAGCCCTGTGCCCCAGCTTGTCCTTCTCTCTGGATCTCCTCCTCCATCCCTTTCTCCCTGTCCCTGCCCTGTCACCTTTCTTTCTTTCCTTTCCTCCCCCATCACCTTTCTTTCTCCTCGTTCCTTCCCTGTCACCTTTTTTTCTCTTCTCTGTCACTTTTCTTTCTCCCTTTTGGGCTGTGCTTCCAGGTGCAGCTTGTGACCCTGCCTGGTGGCCCAGCTTCTGGGCACTGTGCCTTCAGATATCTCACCACGCTGTCATCTCATGGAGCCACAGCTCACCCTGCCTGGAGGGTGCCCTCACCATTAGCATCCTACAGATGAGGAAACTGAGGCTCAGAAAGGAGAAGTCATCGCGTCCTAGCTGGCCTTCTTGCCCAGGGTGCCAGGATTCTGGAGAAGAAGCTTGGGAAACCCTAGGATTTGTGGAGTTTCCAGGAGAGGGGGAGCAATGCTTTCCTGCATACCTGGCATCTAAGAGGTAGCTTGTTATGATGGAAAGTAACTATTGTTGGGCCAGGTTTTGCACTCAAGTTAGAGATAACCTTTCTTTAACAGATGTCAGTTGATCTCAATTAAGTGAAACGAGTTGCCTCTAATCAGAAAGCTAGTGAAAGACAGGGCCAGAATCTGAAGTCGTGTCTACGTAATGTCAAAGTCTGTGCTCAACCATAAACCTATGTTCAAATTGCAGTTCTTCCCCTGTGCGCTGTGTGGCCTTGGGTAAGTCACTTGATCTCTCTGTGCCTTATATTCTTCATCTGTTAAATGATGATAGTTAACGCTTCTGCTTTTAAACTTGTCAGCAGGATTAAATGAGGTAGTGTCTAAAGGTATGGAATTCTGGGGGCTACTGTCCCTTACTCAGCTCCCGTGAAAAGATGGCGATGACAGCTGATGTTTGGCAGGCACAATTTCACTTCAGCCTCACCATGACCCTATGAAGAGTGATTATTCTCCCCATTTTTCAGATGAAAGGACTGAGGCATAGAGAGGGAGAGACACTTGCCCAAGGGTCACATAACCCGTCCCAGGCAGAGACCTGGTTTTTCTGAGCTTTTTACCCCATGCAATGCTGCCTTCCTGCATCAAAAGAAAATGTGAATGAGGTTAAGCCCTGAAAGATGCACCATTAAGAGTAAAGAATTTCAATCCTTTCCAAGAAATGAGGTCAGAGGCAGCCCAATCAAGTTCAGATGCTTGCTGTCTGCCAGGTTCTGTGCTAGGACCTATGCTCAGAGTTCCCGGGTGGGTGGGAGACAGGGCTGAGACTGGGAATCACGACAATGAGGGGTAGCACAGAGTTGGGGAGGGCAGTTGTAAGAAGCCGGGCCAAAGAGGCATGAATTCTGCCTGGGTCAAGGGCTGGGCAGGTGCATCGGGAGTTGGGAGTTGGGAGTCAGCGAAAATTAAGGCAAGGAAGGAAACGTGTCAGCTGAGCTGATGGACAAAAAGGGGTGGGCACTCCAGGCAAGAAACAGCGTGAGCAAAGGCGTGACAAGCAGTGAGCTCCCGTGTGTTTAGGGAATGGCTGCTGGGTGGACGTGAGGGTGACAGGGGGTCAGAGAGAGGCTGGAGAGACCCGCTCCTGGTCCAGGAAGTCTGGGATCTCGCACCCAGCAGTCTGTTTCTCATCAGCACCAGGCGCTCTCCTGTGGGTTGTCCAAGGTTTACATTTTGGGAATCACAGTCCCTCTCCAGACAACCTACCCAGGGGCCGCTCCCTCAGTGTCAGGAAAGAAAGACAGTGTAGCTCCAGGAGGAGTCAGAAAGACCTGGATGCCATCCTGTACGCGCCCCAGGATCCTTGCAGGTAATACTAATAACTTTCAAGATGTTGTGAGGATTAGCTCTGAAAAAGACATGCAAATCACCTGGCACAGTGCCCACTTATAGCAGGTGCAAGAAGCATCTTTCCTTCCCCTCTCTCTTCAGAAGGTGCTTTGTCCCCTCATGTCAGCAAACTCACAGTGACCATCTGAATTGGGTCAGTTCAATGGTCAGGGACAGAAGCCAACTCAAACTTGCTTAAGGGAAAACTGAAGAGGCTAGAACCAAAGGGCCCAGCACTGAAAAAAGCAACGTCTTTTTTCTGCCTGTCTCTGCTTCTCTTTGCCACTGGCCTTGCTGTCCCCTCCTGCTGCTGTGCCATCTCCAGGGGATCAAAACTGAGGCTCTCAGAAGCCCCTGTACAGCACCCAGTGGTGGGAAATCAGCTTGTTCCTGGTGTCTGTAGCTCAGTTCCAGGGAAGGGCTCTGACTGCTTGTGCTTGGGCCATGTGCCCATTCCTGGGGCCATTCATGCTGGCCGGGGATGGGGTATTTTAAGTGGCCAGGCCTCTGGTCAGGGGAGCTCCATCTATGACCGTAAGAATGAGGAGCCATTTCTGGACAGAAAAAAGTCCAACCTATACAGCCAAAGACCCGGAATCAGTTCGGAGGCCTTTTCCTTTTGTTGTACCCCTGTCCCATACAGCATCCTCCACGCTGCATCTTGATTGTTCATTTCCCCGATCATGAGTTTCTGAAGGTGAGAGTGGACTCTGCAGCCCCCTAGCCCTGACACCTGACATGGGGCTAGGAACACAGCCAGGCTGACGTCTTTACAGCCACCATTCAGCATCCCCTCCACGGCCTCCATTTGAATGCTTCCCCTCGCCTGCTCCTGGGGGGCATCCAACTGCTGTGTCCTCCGGGTGGAAGGCAGATGCCCAGCCCTTCCTTTCTTCTGAAGCCCCAAAGGTCTGGCTGGACTCCCAGGGGCTGCCTCCCAGCTCACATGGTTACTCGGCCTGATGATTCATTCTCTCTTTTTCCTTCTTCTCATCCTTCCTTCTTACCTCCCTCCTCCTTTCCTTTCTTTCTTCCCCCTGCTTGTTAAATTAGAAGCTCAGAGGCCCTCCACAAAATGACTGGGCTATTTTATGTTCATCTCCTCCAACTCTGGCCATGAGGCCATGAAAGGGAAGGGCTGGGGTGGCTTCCTCCTTGCAGCCTGTTGCATGAACATCGGGGAACCCAGCTAGGTGGGGTCCCCTCCCTACAATGGAGAACAGGAGCTGCTGACTGTCCCCGAGATCGCTCCCTGCAAATACCACTGGGCATTTGTTGTTGCCTCTTCCCTCCCCCAGTGGCTGATGCCTCCTTACAAAGACTTTCTTTTCTTTCCTTCTTTCCTTTTTTTTTTTTTCGGTGCTGTTTAAAAGAGAGTAATGTAAGTCTCAGATCCCCTCACATCATGTTAATGTTAAAGTACGACTAAAAATAAATTGTGGGTTGCCATGGGAACCCTGCCTGTTGCTAGGTTTAGTCTGTGGGGGATTGGGAGCCCTGCTTTTTCTGGCCCTGTTGGAAGGCGGCCTCTGTGGCTGCTCAGAGCACCTGGGAGAGGCCCCAGGGCAGCACCCACCCCTCCAAACCCCGCTCTAAAGTGTGTGCTGGGAGGCAGCTCTTCACTGGGAGCTCTGGGCTCTGTTTTGGAAGAGGGGCTGGGTCTCTCCTAAGCTCTGAAGAGAAGTTTCCAAGAAGGGGGGGGGCAGTCGAGAGGGAGAAAATAAAGAAAGGAAAAGAGAGGCAAAGGGAGAGAAGAAATGAAGGAGGGGAGGAAGGAAGGACATAGCGGGGAAGAAGGGAGGGGTCACAGGGTGTGCTGTGCCCTCCTCTGAGCCAGACCCTTGTCCAGGCACTTCGGGACATAGCCTCCCTGCTGTGCGGATGTTGAAGCAGAGACACAGAGGGGTTAGGTGGCGTCCCCAGTGCCACACAGCCAGGAGGAGGCATGGCTGGGCCCAGATCACAGGGCCAGAGGACCCTGACTCAGCCATCTCCCCCTCAGCCCCCTCTGAAGGTGGGTCTCGGGCCATTGTGACTCTGTCCCCCTTGCCCATCCAGGGGATTTTTCTACTTCTCTGATCAGGGCACACCCCTAGCTGTCTCTTGTGCATTGTGGGAAATGCCTAGGTCCCTTCTCAGTCAGCCCCTTTTGTTGCCAAGCATGTGATTAGGAGGGCTTGAGAGTCATGCAGACAGGAGTTCAAATTCAGCCTCAGTACTTACTGCTGTGTGCCCTTGAGCAGAGTCCTCACCGCTCTGAGGCTCAGCTTCCCCATCAGCGCAATGGAGGCACAGATGCCTCCCTGAAGGAGATGCTAGGGGAACATGTGAGAAGGTGCATATGAGCCCTGGACCTGGCATGTTTGAAGAGTTGGCAGCTGTTATTATCCTGACTATCTCACAGATGCTCTGTATCTACGGCAGATAGCATATGGCACTAGCTCCTATCCCACAGGGCTATGTCCCCAGCTATGTCACCCAGGAACACAGTGGGACACATGAGTGTTGTGCACAGGATGCCAAAGGGGTGCAAATTGTCCTAGCAAAGACGCTCCTGCCAGAAGAGCACAGCCCTAGGCCATGCCCTCCCCATGTGCGTTTCTGGAATTGGCCAGACAGTGCTGCCCAAGGCAGCTCCTTGCAAAGAAAGCAAATGTCAATGCCGGGCAATAGAAGAAGGCTGGCTGTCACGCACAGGTCGTTGTTACTAGACCTTCCTCCTGCCCTTTCACAAACATTTCTTGATTGGATCCTAAGTGGGGGACATGTTGCCAGGCTCAAGAAAGTAAGATGGCCACTCTGCTTGGTTGTCCAGGACAGGTGGAATAAACAGAACAAAGATATCCTTAGGAGGGGATTCCAGAGGCCCACCAACTCAGAGCTCTGGTCTCCAATAACACCCAAAGGGCAAAAGGAAGCTGGAGCTGTCACAGTCGCTGTGTTTTGTGTATCATAGGCTGGAGTCCATGGCTTCACAGACCTAGTTTTATAGGACCTCGATGGTTCTGCAGTTGGGACGCAAAGGGTCTCTCAATCCCCCTGGAGTGTGGGACTGAGGAAGAAATGGAGCTGGGGAGGAGTTGTTCCACCCTGTGGAGATGCAGGCCGGGCCTGGGGTTGGAGGGCAGAATGCCCCTCACCTGGGCTGGCTCTGACAGGGATTTGTTGAAAGACGCACAGGGGACAATGGGGAAGCTCATGTGTGGTGGGGCCTGTCTGTGGCCGTGGGAATCAGCTCTGAGGGGCCCGTGGGGCGGTAGATGTTCCCTCTGCTCCACCCAAGGGGGCGACATGTCCACCTCATTCCAGTCCGCTCTGTTCCCCTCTCTGTCCTTTTTCTGCGTGGCTCCTGCCTTCTGGCAGCTCACTCGTGCCGTTGGGCCCCCGGGCTCTCCCTGCCTCCAGAGCTTTAAGCCACTGCCCTACCCCTTCCAGCTAAGTCGCTTGGCATCTCCAGTTCCAAGTCTGCAGAGCAGGACAACTCTGCTCAGCCCTCCCCTGTGGTGTCAGCCCCTGCTAGGTGGAGGGGATGGAGGGAAGAAATGCCAGAACATGGCTTCCACGGCTGACATCCTCAGGACAGCCCCCCAAAGCACAGCAGGGCCTGATGGCAACAGCCAGAGCCCATCCCTGTCCCCACAAGCTGAAAGCCTCGTTTGCAGGGGGCTGACAGAAACTTCTGGCAGGTGGAACATGGGAAGGGCAGAGATCTTCCCAGGTCCTCTGTGCCCAGGACTGCCCAACCCAGAGGACACCGAGTGTCACAGGAACGAGTCACCCCCAGAGAGATGACCAAGGGTAGCATCTTCTGGCTGCCTCCCCCACCCCTCTGCTCATCTCCATCTCAGCTGTGAGCAACACAATGACACCTGTGCTCTCGGCTCTGTCTAGCTGCATCCTCATGCCCTCTGGAAATGGCTATCACCTGGAGAATAAGACACTACCTCCTTCACTGCCCAGGCCACCTCTCCCCTGCTGTGTGGCAGCTGCCTTCCAGCTGACCCCCTGCTTTCAGGATCTCCTCAGATGCCCCATCCCCAGAGTCCCCCTTGATCCTCCCAAGTCACACCTTTCCTGTCCTCAACCTGCCCTCCCCCCACCTGCCCCTCTAGTAGCCACCAGCCAGGAGCCCACAAACTCACAGCCATGTTGTCATGGGCATGACAGCCAAAGAACTCTGTGACCGGCTCCCCAGGCGGCCTCTTCTGCATGCCCTAGCACCCACATACTGTGCCAGGGACACTGGCTTGATTAACTTCCCACACACCTGTGAGGTTCTGGCCTCAAGGCTTCATTTTTCCTGTTCCTGCTGCCCAGAACAGCCTTTCCACTTCCCCATCCCTACCGCACCCAACTCTTAACTTCTCGGTAAGACTTGGTATAGGGTCCACTACAGAAGCTCACCCCTCTCCCCCCGTGCCGTGCTGTCTGCTGTGTTGCAGTGCCCGCCTCGCCCACTGCTCCTGGGCAGCAGGGACTGGGTCTGCATCGTCTATTCCCCAGGGCCCAGGGTAGTAGGGTGCCGGGCACAGTCAGATCCAAAGATACTTTCATCCTGGTCCTCTGCAGGGGGACAACAAACACAGCCTCCCCTTGGGTGCAGGGTTTGGAGGGTTTTTCTTTTCAGCACACAGTTCCCTTGCCAAGCTCTCTCTGGGTTGCCTTGAAGCCTGGGGATTTGTCTCAAGTCCACCTGAGAGGGTCAAGTGTCATTTTGGGAAGTTCTATTTTGGTTCCAGTAGGATAAATAGATGTGGGGTTTAGATATTCAGCCTCTCCGGCAAGGCTACAAGATAAACTAAACCTGGAAATCTTCTCACTGAAGTCGTGCCCACAAGGAGAGGCCGAGAGACCCAGTGCAGCCCCAGAGAGAGCCCTCCGAGTGCTGACCCTCCTGGACCTCAGACACCGTGAAGGGAATTCCTAGAGCCCAGCAGCGTTACTCAGAGGCCTGTTTCCTCTTCCTTCTGTGTCCTCCATCCCCCACCGGTCCTCTGGGTCCCCTTCTCCTCCCCCTTTCCCCAAAATAAACATCACAAATTCCCCACAGAACTGAAGGCAGTAGAGGCTCTCAAGGGGAGGTTGATGCAGCTACTATTTGCAAAGGTGGTAGAAACCACAGGGGGAACCCCTAGACCTGGAGTGCTGGAGTGGGGAGGGGAGGCCGTGACTGACCAGAACCCCAAGGTTGTTCAGAACCGAGGAAAAAAATCCCTAGACCTCCTTTTCTTCCCCCTTGCTGCCAGCACTGCCCACTGGGCAACCCAGCTGGAGCTAAAGGACCTGAATAGTAAGGCACTGAGCAGGGCGGGGGGTGCGGACGGACAAAGACAAGACATCCAAGCCAGGACTCTCTGCAGGCTGGGACGCTTAGACTGTCATCGTTTTGGCTTGGTGCAAATGGTGACGAACAAACCGACCCAAATAATAGAGTTTTTAAATAATAAATTTAATTATTTGCAATAATGTATGCTTCTCATAAAAATAAATAAGGAATAGCCCATTCTAAGAGCATGTTCCTGCAAGTTCTGGAAGATGATAACCACATGTCAGGCAACTGATAGGAACCCAGAGGGGGGACTGAGGAAGTGACAGATAGGCTTACAGAGTCAGAAAGCTTACAAAGCTGGATACATTTGCCCTGGACAGTGGGCCTCCATTGCCAGGGCAAGTAGGCAAAGAGGCCACCAGAGGGGGGACTTTAAGGACAAAAGTCTTCAGAGCAAGCATGAGCCGCCTACCTGGCGCTGAAGCAACCCATTAACTGACAAAACGCTGTCTGATTTTCATTGATTTACACATCCTGAGGTCCCAACCTCCAGATTCTCAGAACGAAATGAAAATAATTAATGCAATCTACTGCAATTGTTTTCAAGCTTAATATCCTGCCTAGGACCTGCTCAGGGGAATGTGCTGTAATTGCATTTAAAGCACAAACTGAAAGAAAGGGGTTGGAGGTAGATAGACCAAGTGTGGGAGGAGAAGCTCTATCCGGGAGACCAACCAGAGGCCCAGAAAGAGACCTGCAGGTGCGAGGGCTTCAAGGGGGAGAATTTCAACAAGTAAGGTTAATGAGGGCAGGTGGGAGAAAGAGCTTGGGGGAGGGTCTCACCCCAAAGCCCTTCTAAGCCCTTTGAAAGATGCTTGGAGAAGCAGAGACTATTTCGCTTTGCACTCAGGGGGACTTAAATACTGTTCAAATGAGCTAATGAAATTAGGGCAACAAAACTGACTGAAATTTTATTTCTCCCAGTGTATCATTTATGCTACTGGTCCCATAAAATACCTTTGGAATAGGGTGTTTCATGGTCAAATAACTTCAGGAACAGCAGCATGCAAGTCATGGGCTCATCAGGCCAATACAAATGCTAAGTAAAAACACAGGCCTGGTTTTATTTAACCAGACACCACAATGTCCACAGGCAAGGGCCCGTCGCCTTTGACAGCTACTAAGGTCTTGTGGCCTGACCTTGCATGGAACTCATATGTGGGTGCTCTTGGGTTAAACTAGTGACAAGGAGGCCCTGTGTTAGTGGTTAGGGCGCTGTCCACATATACTAAGGTAGGTGGGTTCGAACCCGGCTGGGGCCTGCTAAAACAAAAACAACCGCAACAAAAAAAAAATAGCTAGGTGTTGTGGAGGGCGCCTGTAGTCCCACCTACTTGGGAGGCTGAGGCAAGAGAATCGCTTAAGCCAAAGAGTTTGAGGTTGCTGTGAGCTGTGACGCCAAGGCACTCTACTGAGGGTGACATAGTAAGACTCTGTCTCCAAAAAAAAAAAAGAAAGATGACCAGGGCCAGGATTGCTTTTTCCCCATGACCAAACACCAACAAAATGTCTCTTTTCTTTTCTTTTTTTTTGGAAGGATGAGATGGTCATGTTTGGCCCAAATAAGGCCACATCTAACTCCCCTGTTCATTTGGCAAGACAAGCCCAAGAGACATGGACTTTTCGGCAAACATTTGCTGAGCCCCTAACTGTGTGCCAGGGGACTGTTCTAGGCACTGAATATGTCAGGGCACAAAACAGACAAAAATTCATGCCCTGGAGAAGCTTACGTTTTAAGGGAGAGCCCTGTCCCCTCCTCCTCCCACAGCCCTGGGTGTTAGGGGACACCCCAGCTCCATCCTGTGGCCATTGCTGATTGCGGCTAGAAGGGGCACCTGATCGGGGACGACCCACTCAGAAGCTGGGCCAGGCCGATCTGCATCCAGGCTCAGGCCTGGGTTCAAACTACAACTTCCCTGCAAGCTACCCAGTCCCACTAAGTGTCTATTTCCTCATCCATTACCCTCACAAAGGAGGACAATAACTTGCCTTATAGGGTTATTTCGAGAATTAAGCAAGAAAACCCACACAAAGACCCTGCACCAGCGGCCAGACACACCCAGGCTCCAAGAGTTTGCTGTTAGGCAGTGACAGTAACCTTGGGCTGTCTACTCCCAACCCCTTTCTTTCGGGTTGCTCCCAGGGATGAGAGGCTGGATTAGTTGTCTGGACCTGGAGAACCTACACAGTGTGGTGACAAAGGCTGCCATGTGGGGGCAGCCATCTGGGGACTGTGATGAGCAAACAGAGGGAGCTAATCTCCAAAGTGAATTAGAAAAATGATGCAGCTGGGTAGAGAGAGGTAGGCCAGGACCGAGGGACAAAGAGGGTGGCTGCCTCTGTTCTGACAGCTGGCCTCTTCCTTTGCATCTGAGGGTTTTCCTCTGAAGGCTGGGTGGCCCCTTGGGTTCAGTGACATTCCCCAGTTTCCCACTAATTTCCGTTGTCTTGACTTGAGTTTTCCTTTCCTTAGATGCGAGTGATCCCCAACCAAGCCGAGGTGTCCTGAAAACCCTGCTCAGGAAGGTGACCTAATCAGGAAAAAAAAAACGTTGTTTACAACAAACCCAACCTAGAGAACAAATGGGCTTCCCCTCACTCACAGGCTTGTCATCGTGCCCCCCAGTCCTTGGAGAAGGAAAAGGAAGGAAGCATTTGGAAAGCAGAAGAGAGGCCAAAGTGTCTTAAGAAAGGGGAAGCTCTCTCCACCCAGTCCTCAAGTCGGCCTGAGGGAAGATGTCCAGAGCTCATTAACAGGTCCCCAGAGCTGTTTCCTGCGATTCTTCAAGGCTGGCGGGGTCACTCAGGGGAGCAGAGGACATCTGCTGTTGAGAGAGTCCCCATCTAGCTCAAGGAGGAGATGCCTGGCAACATCTCAGAGAAGGCCCCGCTCTGCTCCTTCTTCCTGGAAGGAGAGTCAGTGAGGCTGTGCTCTCCACTCCCCCAACAGGCCTGAGCAGTGTTAAAGCTTGTGGGGTACACGGGGCAGGGGCCTGAGCAAGCAGGAGTGTTGGGAGAGTGGCCAGCTTGCTCAGTGGAGTATTAGATTATGGAGTTCGGAGGGTAAACCCCCAAATGGCTTAGAACCGATAGTGGCCTTGAATGCAAGGAGCTGGGGGGGGGTCCTCTGAAGGTCTTTAAGAGGGGTGTGTCATGGTCTGACCTGTTTTTGTGTAGATTGTTCTGGAAGCAACATGAAGTTGTGACCAATAGCAAGGTGGCATGGTTTAGAAAGGATAGGAAGCTGGGTGTGAGGCATGGCGTTGCTGACACGAGGACCCTGGCGAGGTCGGTGGTGCTGGAGCGATCGCCCTGCAGCTCCTTCAGGCCCTGCCTGCTCACCCTGTGCAAGCCACAGGACTGAGGGCTGGACCTGCAGGTGGCCCTGGGCGGAGCATGCTGCTCCCACTAGGGAGCCATGGGCTACAGCAGAGATGGGTGGGGAGACACGACAGAGACAAGACAACATCATACCCATGCAGATGTATTTATTCATTCAACAAACACTCCCTGTGCACCTGGGCTGAGCCCTGAGCAGAAACTGTAAGGCCCCCGCGAGCTGGGTCTGGCCGCTGCTCCTCCTAACTGGGGCACTGGAGCATCTCTAAACTCTTGACTGGTGAGCTCCCTCCTCTTCCTCCTCCTCTGTCTCACTCTTTCTTTTTTTAAAACACTTGGCCCTTTCTAGTACACAAGGAAGACTCACTCATTGTACTAATTTCCTGTGGCTGCCATAACAAATTATAAAAACTGGGTGGCTTAAGACAGGAATTTATCCTCTCACCATTTTAGAGCCTCTGGAAGTGCGGAATCAAGATGTCAGCAGAGCCGTGCTCTCTCTGAAGACTCTAGGAGAGAATCTTCCTCTCCTGCCGGTGTTAGCTGCTGGAAAGCCTCGGCGTTCTTCGGCCTGAAAGCACATGGCTCCAATCTCTGCCTCCATAGTCACGTGGCGACTCCCAGGGTGTCACTGTGTGTCTCCCCTTCTTATAAGGACACATGGCCATATTGGATAAAGGTTCACCCTAATTGAGGACGACGTCTATCTTGATTGCATCTGGGAAGGTAGCTATTTTCAAACAAGATCACATGCACAAGTACCGGGGGTTAAATCTTTAACTTATAGTTTCAGGAATGCAATTCTACTTGCAATGCTTGTTGTAGAAAAAAATATAGAAAATATAGACAAGCAAAAGGAAAAAAGATAAAAAATAAAATTATAAGAACTTACATCACCCAGAGATTACATTTGGGGATGGCTCCTAGATAATCTTCCATCTATACAAAAACATGTTGTTTATATAAAAATTCAGTCATCCTGTTCACACCACTGAGGCCCATTTATTTCATGTGATGATAAACGGTGCCTGTTCTAATTATTGCTTTTCCCACCCTGATTAGCTCTTCCTTATTGCATCTGAGACCTACTACCTTTGTGCCCTTCTGGACGAAGACATTAATAATAACAAGGTCACAGCTGTAGCTCACTGGGCCCCTGTGGTGGGCAGGATTACATCCCTGCTTATGTATCTTGCGAATGTAAATCTTATCACCTGTGAGGTCAATATTACTGGCCCCACTTTACAGATGAAGAAATAAGTTTAGAGGGGTTAAGTACCTTGTCCAAGGTCATGTAGTCAGTAATCAGCACACTCAGGGTCTGCACCCAGGGCCATCTAAGAGCAGAGGTGCTTCTTTTTATTAATACTTGGAGCTGCCTCCTTTAATGGAGCTGCCTCTTGAGTGCGACTATGTCAGGGGTGCTATTAAGATTCACCTTGCGGGTCTTGATGGATACGCATGAGGGAGAATTTGCCAGGTGGAGGGCTTCTGGGTGGAGGGAGTGGCATGTACAAGGGCACAAAAGCATGGATCAGCCCAGCCTGGGGAGGAAAGCATGAGCTGTCTGCTGTAGTGTGGTGTGTGAGGCAGGGAGAGGCAGAGAGAGGCCAGCTGCGTCCTGTAAGAAGTCTGGGCATTATCCAGACGGCAATAGGGAGCCCCTGACACTACGTCCGCAGGGAGACAGCCTGTGTTTTGGAGAGTTCGTTTTGGCTGCAGAGTGGAGGAGAGGTGGGAGAGGTTGGCTGGGGCAGAGAGACCGAGAGACAGCGGGGGTTGACCAGTTGCATGAGAAGAAGTGATTTGGAGAAGGCAGAGAAAGGCCTGGTGGTGCTGCAGCTACGCCCACACCCCCTCCCCCCCATCTCAGGAGGTAGCTGAAGTATAAGCTGAAGTATAAGCTTGCCTTGGGTGGCTCCATGTGGGCCTCCTGCGGGCTGGATCCACTGCCATTATTCTCTCCCTTGGCAGGAGACCTCCCAGGTGGCATCAAGCTAAGCCTCGGACCTGGCTGGGGAGAAGCCTGGCAGCTTTCCACAGAAGCCACGGAGATAAGTGGTGTGGCAGACCTACTGGAAACAGGATTAAACACGTAGGGACTGGCATAAAGTTGCTTCAGAGGGTAGGAGAGGGCGACCAGACCCTGCTCAGGAAATTGGGGCAGCTAGGGATGGAGGGAACAGCCCTCAGGGAGGGAGGGAGGTGCCTGGGGCCTGCCCCTCTGCTCTTTGCATCCCTGCCCCCCCCACAGTGGGCCTAGCCTGCACTTGCCCTGTCCACCCCAGGCATAAGGGTGTGCCCACAGGTCAGTGGTGCAATCCATGCCAGGGGGGACCCAGGTCTTCTGTACCTGGAAGTTTGGGCAGAGAATTCTGGATTTGGGGGTGTCTGGAGTGAAGTCAGAAGGGGGATCGTGGGCTCTGGGCTACTGACTTGGGTAGCTGAATGGACTGAGGTGCTGCTTCTGGGTTTGGGAATCCCACAAAAAGGAAGAGGCAGGTGGGTAGGAGGGATGACAGTGAATTCAGGTTAGGTGTGTTGCCTTGGGGGGCTGGTGGCCAGAGAAGATTTGCGATGGCTTTGCATCCTTAGCCACAGACCCAGAAAGGACCCCACTACTGACGCCCACCACCCAGAGAGACAAAGCACCCTTCCAAATTCCTGGGCTGGGGAGTCCTCCCCTCCCGGGCTGCTGGCTGCGGTTATAAGGCTTGAAGTGCAGGGGCCGTCAGCCCTGTCTCTTCCATCCCTGCCCTTTCTCTCCTGTCTTGGGGGTAGGGGGGCTGGGCCTTACAAAAAGAGGAAAAAACAAGCCCCCTTAGTCAGCTTCAAGGTCAGGACAATATTATAAAGAGTACCTTCAGGTGTCCAGGTATTAAATTTGGATAGGTCAGAGAAGAAAGACCTCAGGAATAGGGCCAGGAAAGGAGCTGTAACCGACTGATAATTGTGGTAAAATACACAACATAAAAAGTGTCCTTTGAACTCTTTTAATTTAATTTAACTTTACAGTAGCCTTTTATTTTTAATATCTATTATGCCATGAATTCATAGGGAAAAGGTTCCAGCAGCTCGGGGAGATGCCTTTCCACGGAATATGACAAAGCTTGCTATGCCTATAATGCCATGAATTCATGGGGAATGGGTTCCAGCACCTTATGCTCCTGTCCCATTGGTTCTCTTGGTTCTCCTGAGTGCCATGCTGTATGCCTATTATGCCATGAATTCGTAAGGAATGGGTTCCAGGAGCTCAGCCTCCTTTCTGTTGATTCTCACAGAGGGGCCTTCTCCGGGTGGAGCAGGCTGGCACTTCAGTTGAACCCAGGTCCCTTTCTCTTTGGCTTCCTTCTTTTTCTGATCATTTTCCTTCACATGTTTAGGAAGCTATCTCGGCTCTTAGGGTGCTTAATGTGCTCAACATGAGCATTAATGCTCTTGGCAAGAATCTTGCCCTTAACCTGTTTGTTTACAACGCCAACAGCATGCTGGGTGACACTGTAGACTCTTCCTGTTTTGCCATGGTCACATTTGTGTGGCCTGCCGCTTTGAACAACACCCATTCTCTTGAAGTCTAAAATATCACCTTTCTTGTAGATTCGCATCAATGTGGCCAAAGCAGCAACTCCATGTTTTCTGAAAGGCCTAGAGGACATGTGTCGGGTGTCTCTCCTCTTTCCCTTTGTGTTTGTCATTTTAGTAAATTACTGGCACCTCCAGCCAAAGGGCCCTTTGAACCATCTTAAAGTGTACAACTCAGTAGTGTTAGGTACATCCACAGTGTTGTGCAACTGTCCCCGCTACCTAGTTCCAGAACTTTCCATCACCCCACACAGAAACCCCATAGGCAACCATGGGTTGAGGACCAGCCATGCACGGGTGGCTGCACTAACTGGCGCGTGACTGACTCTTCCCCTAGCCCTGAGAGGAGCCTGCTCTGCAGCCGAATGGAATGAGCAACAGGGAAGGCCGTGCCCAAAGCCACACAGGTGGTTGGTGCTGAAGGTAGGATTTGTGGAGGTGCTAGAGGACATTGACGCTGAGGGGACAAGTGGGGCAACCAGCCCAGCTGCCCCTGCTTCTCATGAGGGTAAGTCTGGGCCGCTGAGTACACATGCCCCCGAGGATGGGGGTGGGCCTAGCAAGGCACTCTGCTGTGCATGGGTACTATCTAGATGAGCAGGGGGCTCTGGGCTGGGGACAGGGCTCAGCTGAGGGAGCCAGGCAACAGGGCACAGTGCCAGGGCTTGTGACCTGTTGAAGGGGATCTCCTAGGGAAGAGCAGTGGGAAGCCGAGGTCCCTTAAGGGTTGCTGGGGCAGCTGCAGAAGACATCTCCTGACTGCAGACCTCCCAGCCACTCCCAGCAGGGTTTGGTCCAGAGAGGAAGTGCTCATGGCCCTTAAGCTTGTGTGCCCAGTGGAGCCTGGCAGACTCAAGACTACTGGTGCAAAGCCTCAGGTGTGCCTGTCCGCAGGAAGTCAGACAAGCTTTCTCCATTGCTGTCTCATTTTCTCTCCCCGTGTGCACACACGCAAGCACGCACAGATGTAAAAATGGCATCTTCTTATACAGCCAGTTTTGCCACCTGTCTTTTTTTTTTTAACTCAAAAATGTCATGGGAATCCTCCCAAGTTGTTTTAGACACCATGCTTTTTAAAGGGGACGCAGCATTCCGTTGTTTATCTAACCCAGGGGTTCTCATTTGGCAGCACCTGGAGGTATTTTGGGTTGTCACAACTTGAGCAGCAGGGGCTACTGGCATCTAGTGGGTAGAGGTCAGAGATGTTGCTGAACATCCTACAGTTGACAGGACAACCTTCCTCCCTTAAGAAAGAATTTTCTGGCCCAGAACATCCATAGCCCTGAGACAGAGAAACCTTGGTCTGACCAGTGCCCTGCTAACTGGCCTTTAGGCCTTTTCCAGCGGCCTATTTTGTTATTATAATGTCGCAATTAACATCCTTCTGACATATGGCCATGCTTGTTATTTTGCAGATTCTGCATTTTCTTTCTTTTGAGACAGAGCCTCAAGCTGTCACCCTGGATAGAGTGCTATAGCATCACAGCTCACAGCAACCTCCAATTCCTGGGCTCAAGCGAGTCTCCTGCCTCCGCCTCCCAAGTAGCTGGGACTACAGGCGCCAGCCACAACGCCCGGTCATTTTTTGGTTGCAGCCATCATTGTTTGGCGGGCCCAGGCTGGATT
>CAUYRH010086383.1:0-41390 GCA_963574655.1 Perodicticus potto | reverse complement strand
TCACAGCTCACAGCAACCTCCAATTCCTGGGCTCAAGGGAGTCTCCTGCCTCCGCCTCCCAAGTAGCTGGGACTACAGGCACCTGCCACAACACCTGGCCATTTTTTGGTTGCAGCCGTCATTGTTGTTTGGCGGGCCCGGACTGGATTTGAACCCGCCAGCTCAGGTGTACGTGGCTGGCTCCTTAGCCCATTGAGCCAGAGGCGCAGAGCCCCACCCCCCACCTTTTTATTTTGAGACAGAGTGTCACTATGTTGCCTTGAGTAGAGTGTTGTGGCATCACAGTTCACAACAACCTCCAACTCTTGGGCTTAAGTGATTCTCTTGCCTCAGCCTCCCAAGTAGCTGGAACTACAGATGCCCACCACAACTCCCGGCTATTTTTGGTTGCAGTTGTCGTTGTTATTTAGCTGGCTGGGGCTGGGTTTGAACCTGCCAGCCTCAGTGTATGTGGCTGTGATGTAACCACTGTGCTACAGGCGCCGAGCCTATGGATGTTCTTCTAAGAATAGGAGATTAGGACACAACCATGGACAGGTGGAAAACCACAGGAAGACACAGAGAGAAGACAGACATTGTCATGTACAGACCAAGGAGGGGAGTCTGAAAGAAACCAACCTGTTGATACTTTGATCTCAGACTTGCAGTCCCCAGAACTGTGAGGAAATCAACTTCTGTTGCTAAGTCACTTGGTCCGTGACACCTTTAGCAAATGAATATACCATTCTCTTCTGATCACCATCTGTGAGCCTGCCAGGGGCTTTCCAGGAAGCTTTCTTGATCTTCTTTTCCTGAGTCACAGAACGCACAGCCTCGTTGCTTCAATTTAAATCCATTTTCTCTTGTTCTGTCCTTCAGCAGAGAGAAAGAATTCTTGTCACATTATGCTCTGTTGTCTAATACAGAGCCACTAGTCACTTATGGCTATTTAAATTCTACTTAAATGAAATCAAATGGAAAAGTGGAATTCTCTATTGCCCTAGCTACATTTATAAGTGCTCGATAGCCGTCTCTGACGAGTGGCCGCCTTCCTGGATAGCACATATGCAGAACATTTCCAATGTCATGGGAAGTTCTAAGGGACAGTGCTGGTATAGAAGAAAGTGGAATCTCCCCACCCCCTTAAAGCCCTACCCAGGCTGCATTTATTAAGGTTCTCCCAGTTGTAAATGACATAAACCCACTCAAAATAAAATATTAAAAAAAAGAAAGGTGGTGTAGGAAGGTAGTGATAGGCCTTACTGGGAGATACATATTATCCTACAAGTTCAAAGGGACAGTTAAAAGAACCACAGGCAGTTCCAAGGATTTTAGCAGAAGGCCTTAGTGACCTGTCCTCTCTGGAGCTGCCAGTGCGCCTCAATATCCATGTCTTTTTGTTCCAAGTCAGGAGAGAGAATCCAATCAGCCTAGGTAGAGTCTACTCAGCCAATGTGGCTGGTAAAAAGGTAGCACAGGGTCCTCAAGGATAAAACAGCTGGTGGCTACCCATCCTTTTTTCTTTCCTATAATCTTAGAGATCAAGAGTCACTGAGAAAAGGGCCATGCTCAGTAGGGGTGCAGGGTTCTGGATAAAGGTATCTCTTTAGCAGTTGATGGAGAACCTTCCCCTGGACCGTGAGAGTTGTATATGCCATCTTTACTTTTAGCCACAAACATGATGTTTCTCTTGACTCATTTGGAAAACAATTATTGGTGTGCAGGTGCTGGTATAGATGCTCTGGGAGCTATAAAAGGGAGTAAGATACATTTTGTTACAAATATATCTAACCCCTTAATACAAACTTGGTCTATCCAAGGCCGAACAATTTGAGAATGGCAAGGAAGCTGACATCACTGGATTCTTTGCTTTTTACTTTAACAACCTTCATATAAATACTTTTGTCACTTTGCCGCTTCATCATTATGAAAAACTAAACAAAACAAACATCCCTCAAACCTAAGGTCTTCCCTTCCAAGTAAACCATTTACTTTAATGAGATTTTACTGCCAGGATCAGCTATGGCGATATCTTCCCACAGCCCTAAATTTTATATTACCAAGAAAAATCCTGCCATTTTCCACTTTCATAAATAGTTCATCCAAAAAGAGTTTTTCAGCCTCAATCTTGTACATTTTATTTAAGTCCATGTATATGTACCTGAATCAAGCCCTAATCCCGAGCTCTAGGATTGCAGTGGAATTCCACACAAAGACTGCAAATCCCTTTAAAATATGTTCTCTGCCACAAAGAGGCCACTTCATTTTGGAAAACTCGGTCTAGATTAAACTCTCTCCTACTTTAAATTAAAAAATGTTACCCAAGTGAATAATTAAAATGATCGCATTTATGGTTAAAAAATTAAATCACTAACAATTCTAAAATTAATAATCAGGAAACAAAGGGAGGGGGATATAAAAAGGATGACAGCAAAAATGAATCTCTCAGTCAACGAAACAGTGGGGGTTTTAATTTGCATTTGCCCCCTCCCAGCTGTCCACTCATAGTGCACCTCCGTCAAGTTTCTGATGACTATGAAGACCAAGTTCACGTCACCAGGACCTGAAATCAGGATAACAGCAGATTCTGAGGTGGTCACAGGAACAGGTAAATCTTCCCTGTTCCCCTCATTCCTCCCCATGGTTCTGACAGTCTAGCTGTCATTTCAAAGAGATTCCAATTCCTGAGAGATGCTCCCAGTGCTTCAAAATCTCTGACCATGATGAGATTTAAACCCTGGACTCAAATGTGCCGCCATATTTGAAACGTGAGTTAACTCGGAGAAAGCTGATCAAGTCCCCCAGGAAAGAGAAAAGAGCAAAGCATTTTTTCTGTTCTCTTTCAGATTCTCCTTTACTAGTTTAAACCACCTATACTTATTTTGCATTTTTATCTCCACTCCATTCTCTTTTGTGTTACATAAAGGTATTCACTCCCTCTGTTTATCACCCTTGTAAGAGCAGTTGCCTGCTATTTTTTGCTAATGGCAGAGTGTTACCTTTGAGTGGTTCCTAGGCCTGGGTATTAATGCAACCATTGTGGGGATGACTTTGTCATCCCCTGAATCCATTTCCAGTTCATTTGCATCACACGATACATATTTCTAGATTTGTGTGTGGATCTAAGAGCAGCTGAAAATCATTAAAATTCCTACTATACCACATCCTCGAAAATCTCTAGAAAATTCCTTGGCTGTCTCAAGAGTACTGTGACGCCCATACCTTGCATATACTTGTCTGTATTTTGGAGATTTTGAGTAGTTAGGCAATGACTGACTATAGGCATTGAAATAAATATTCTATTTATAAGTGACAAATTAAATGTGAGGGGGAAAGTGAGTTTTATATTTGCAGTAAGTAGATCAGTGCTTGCAAATTCAAAGGGGTACATACAGTTGTTAATTTTTTATATCTGCATAGTTCCCAGGGGTTATGAATATCGTTATCAAACAGCGATGCCATCGTTTTCTACTTTCAGAATCAGAGCTTTCAGTGTGAGTTTACTTCCTCCGTACTCAAGGTTGTGTTTTTATAATACAAGTAGTAACACTTCTATATCCGTAGTATTTCCCGGGTCAAAATATTGTAGTCATGACTTGGGAACAAATCTGCCAAATGGTTTAACTTTTTCTTTTTTTCTGTAGCTAGTCACATTTGACTGATCTTTTCAAATTACAAACTGAAAAGAAACAAATGTGGCGTTTGTTTGCATATTTGTTCTAGCTGAGCTTCATCACTCCAGTGATAGCCTTTATTGCACTTTAGCTTTTTATTTGAAAATGAGTTGTCACCCCTTCTGGTTTAAACTTCGCTCTTCTGTTGTTTCATCTATCCCGTCCATTCCGTTCTTGCTGATTGTGCTTTCTGGGGGTGATATTTGTGTGTTGTTCACCACGCCAGCTCTCTCTGAATGGATTTCAAGATATGTTAGGAAATGACGAGTGGAGTAAGGCCCAGGCTGGTTTAGTTCCTCATCGCAATGCATTTCTTCAGTGCCCATAAAGCTACCTCGATCACTCTTATTATTTCATACCCGTCGCTTGAAAAATCCATCTTAGAATTTTGGAGTAGGAAAAAATCCCCTTTCTCCTGAAAAACTGAAATGTTTGTTTCTTTTAATAAATCACTGAAATGTTTCTTTTAATAAATCGTAAATGTTTCTTTTAATAAATTACGGTGTTTCCCTTTTTGCCTTGGCTATTGGGGAACTCAGAAAATATTTTTATTTTGTACATAGCAGCTGTCATCATCCTTGACATAGCATTTCTGGTGCAAGTCTTCCTCCCTTCTCCCTGACCCTTCTTTTGGCTGCTTAACTATAGTTCTCTTATTTTTTTTTTTAAAACAACCATTTTATATAATGTGTCTTTTTATTTTCTTGCCAGAAACTTCAAATACTTTTTGAAAGGAGGTGATAGAATTGATAGGATCATTCTATATTTTAAAAGAAATACATTGTCTCATTTCTTGACAACAAATAGGATATAGACAAAAATACTGAACGGGTGCGGTGGCTCACACCTGTAGTCCCAGCACTCTGGGAGGTAGGAGGATGGTTTGAGCTCAGGAGTTAGAGACTACCCTGAACAAGAGAGAGATCTTATCTATTAAAAAAAAAAAAACAAAAAAGACAAAAATACCCTTCCACAAATCTTAAAGAAATGAGGTAAAGAGCCCCATGGGAGAATCACTGGGAATCTCCTACAGTTTAGATCATTTATATGGCCGCCTCTCAGGCAGAAATCCCCGAGGAATTCATGTTCCCCTTCAGTGACTACAGAGGAATTTTGGCTCTGACCTTACACATGGTATAAGACATTTTGAAAATGCAATGGTTAAACAAATTGGATCATATTTTTAAACTCTTAGTCCTAAATGCCAACAGATCTACAAGCATCCACTCCGAGCGCCTGTCAGTCTGACATTTCCAGCTCCCAACTCTTGTCCGAGTTCTCTCTCCATTCTTATCTTTATTCTTATATAGGAATGGATGCTACCCCCAGTTTAAGCTTTCTTGGGGCAGAGCTGAAAGAATTTCCAGTCTTTTAGGGACTTCGGATCTTAGAAATGTCTAATGTCCAGTCCAGGCTTGTTTACGACATTCAGATGTGTGAAGTCTACAGAGAGTTCTTTGGAGAACTGTGCTGTTTATTCCCAAATCAGCCACGCAAATCAACAAACTTGTATTAAGCCCCTAAAAAGACCTGGTATTTCTCTCAATCACAGGGGAAAAGACAAGAGGGCCTTTCTTGTCAACAAGAAGGAGAAACACAACGTCACTAGGAGCGCAGAGAAGAAAGAACTTACCAATAGGGTGAGGGGTGCGGGGAGGAGAGACAGAAGAAGGAGGTGGCTTTCTCTTTATTTATTTATTTATTTATTTATGAATGAGATAGACTCTCACTCTGTTGCCCACGCTAGAGTGTCATGCATTAGCCTATCCCACAGCAACCTCAAACTTCTGGGTCCAAGTGATCCTCTGTCCTCAGCCTCCCAAGTAGCTGGGATGACAGGTGCCCCACAATGCCTGGCTAATTTTTCTAGTTTTAGTAGAGACAAGGGTCTCATTCTTGCTTAGGCTGGTTTCCAACTCCTGAGTTCAAGCAACCCACCCACCTTTGCTTCCCAGAGTGCTGGGATTACAGGCGTGAGCTACAGCACCCGGCCAAGGAGGTGGCTTTTAAAGTAGGATGTTGAAACAGGGACAGGATCAGGAGGAGGTGGGTTGAAAGAGTGGAGGGAAAGGCTGGAGAAAGATGGGAAAAGACAAGGCCATTTCAGGCACGATTAACTGATAACTGGAGAGTAGATGGGACGAGAGGGCCGACTGTGAAAAATCAAAGCTGGGAAGGTAAGGAGGCTTTGTGCCCATCGTGGAGGGCCTGGCGATCTGTGCTCCAGCGACTGGACTTCTGACCACATGGGCAATGAGGAAGGGCATCTGCGAGCAGAGTGGTCACAGCCCCTGGGCAGCTGCTGACGGGAGCTGACCGCAAAGGCCTGGTGTGAGACGGTTTGAAGATGGGCCAGACTGGAGGAGGGGACAGGGACAGAGAAGTCCTGTGCTCTTCCTGCATGGTTTAAATTAAATTAAACCGAATTAAATAGAACACACTAATGAGACGATAATAGAACTGATTTATCCAGAGAATTAATTCTAATCGGCGCAGTCAGACACAAAATAAAACATGAGATGAGGGCCTTGTCAGCTTGTTGGGACATTCTGGAAGGAAAAGTAGATGATGCCTAGACCCAGGACATGATTTCCTGAGAACCACACTTCTCCTAAAATTCCTTTTAATGGGCTCTTAATTTTTTTCTTCCTCTTTTCTGTTTAAGGACCTTTTTGAAAAAGACCCACTGAGGGTGGGCACTACCCTCAGCCCTGGACGATATGGGCAGAGGACCAAGCACAGTTGTTTGTCATGGCCAAAGAAATGATTATTTGTACTGGGTGTGGCAGAATTGCGTTCCGGGGCTCTCAACAGAGGAAACTATCGTGGGGAGTCAGGACCTGGTTTCTCATCATCTGGTCAGTGGGACTTTCTACCCACCCACAAAAACAAATCCTTAAGAGTAAAAGTAAAAGAAATGAGGGGTGCAACTGATTCTATGAAACATACAGCTACTTACAATGAGTGACTTTGATCATCTCCCAACCCTGGCCCCTGCAGGTTATTACAAACCTAAAATACCTTTACGTTGATCCTATTCTTAGGATTATGGTTTTAAATTATATCTACTTTCCCAGAGTTTAGTATCCCTGAGATTGCCTGCCTTAGGGAAAAGAAAATATGTCTGTTTGCATTCAGGTACCCAAGGGGCAAGGCATTTGTTCACTGGACATGCTGTTCGTATTTGAAGGCGAGTTGCACTGGGCTTACACTCACATAAGAGTAGGGCTGAGTACACTTGTACTTGGTGTTCAAGCCTCCACCACCTAATTACTCTAGCCACATTCTAGAATATCAGCTGCTCTTTGGCAAGGTCTGGCTATGTTAGAGGGTTTTTGCAAACTCCTCTTTCAAAATGCTTGATGCTAGGCCTGGCCCAGTGCCTATAGCTCAGTGGCTAGGGCGCCAGCCACATATAGCAGGGTTGGCGGGTTCGAACCTGGCCTGGGCCTGCCAAACAATGACGGCTACAACAACAATAAAAAAAAATAACTGGGCATTGTGGCGGGCACCTGTAGTCCCAGCTACTTGGGAGGCTGAGGCGAGAGAATCACTTAAGCCCAAGAGTTGGAGGTTGCTGTGAGCTGTGACAGCACAGCACTCTACCAATGGTGACATAGTGAGACTCTGTCTCAAAAAAAAAAAAAAATGCTTGATGCTGTAGGTTTTTAAAAGAAAACTGTACCATAAAACTATCACGATTCCCATCGCTGGTTGCCCAGTTGACAGTTTCTCAGATGAGTTCCAGTGATAGATTTATCTTCTCCTTGAAAGTTCGGCTGTTTTCAGTTTTTTGAATTCACCCATCTTCCTTATGATGGCGTTGTCATGACCTCAGTTTAGGACTCGCTAAGCTCTGGGATCTCATTCTTGGTTAACGTTCCCTTTAATTCTACATTAAGGAAAGGCGCAAGGATTGAACTTTCTACCCGTGGCAGGTATAAAACATTATATCAATAAAATTATATCCATCCTTGAGATTTTATCTTTCTGTTGATTGGTATACTCAGGATTTCAGACCCATTGGAAGTCATACATTGTAGCTGAGTCTTCTGCAATGGGCTGCTTACCGTTTCCATTTGCTGGAATCCATGATGTCTGAGAACAGGCTGGCCGAGCTAGCTGGCCATGCGTCTTCTATGGAGAGTCTTACCTTGACAATTCCCCACTTGTGTGATGGGAATTACCCTATGTCTCCTCCACAGTGGTTGTCCTGCCGATACACAAAGCAGCCCTCTCTGGTGTTTTCACCCAGGTCTCAAATAATTACTCAATAGTGTTTAAATACTCTTGCAAAAAGTATTGGGGACTTTCTAGAGGACAAAGACCTCATTTTAATGCATCCTACTAGGTGCCAAGTCTGAGAATCTGACCTCTTTACAATGAATTCAAACAACCTTGATCTAAAACGTTTTCTTACTTTGGAGAAGGATAAAGTGACCCTGGTTTTGAGTTTTATCTTGCTTCATTTTATATTCTAGAAGAATACACAGAGTCAACGCTCCTGGAGAACTTTTGTGTTCTTTCTAGTTTTGTCTAAGTCCATTTTAGGCCATTTCTCTGCAGTCTGACCCTTTGCCCTTAGCTTCTTTATTAAGCCTTGTGTTCTAGCGTCCAATTCATAGACACACAGACCACTCAGTAATCCTACAATATACTCAGACAAAAGTTGGCATTTATCGGGCTCTTATGATGAGTCACTTACTGTTGTAATTACATGTATTAGGCTGGGCACGATGGCTCACACTTATAATCCTAGAACTCTGAGAGGCCGAGGCAGGTGGATTGCTTGAGCTCAGGAGTTCAGAGACCAGCCTAAGCAACAGTGAGACCCCCTCTCTACTAAAAATAGAAAAACTGAGGGAAGACAATTACTTGAGCTCAAGAGCTTGATATTGCTGTGAGCTATGATGCCAAGGCACTCTACTCAAGGTGCTAGAGTGAGACTCCATCTCAAAAAAATATGTGTGTGTGTGTGTGCGCGTATATATATATATATATATATATATATATATATATATGGCTTGGTGCCCATAGCACAGTGGTTATGGTGCGGGCCACGTGCACCAAGGCTGGTGGGTTTGAACCCAGTCTGGGCCAGCTAAGCAACAATGACAACTGCAACAGAACAATAGCCAGGTGTTGTGGCAGGCACCTGTAATCCCAGCTACTTGGGAGGCTGAGGCAAGAGAATCGCTTAAGCCCAAGAGTTGGAGGTTGCTGTGAGCTGTGGCGCCACAGCACTCTACAGAGGGTGACATAGGGGGACTTTGTCTCAAAAAGAAAAAAAACTACATATATTAAGACACTTAATTTTCACAACAACTCTATGATTTAGGTATTAGTGTTATTTCAGTTTTACAGAAAAAAAAATTGGGCCTCCAGGAGATTAAGTAACTTTCACAACAGGTAAATGAGGATGGTAGGACTCAAACTAATGACCCACCAGATCCAAACCCATAAGGACAAACTGCTTCCCTGCGTGACTCCAGACAGATCCTTAGAAATCTGCAATTTTTCACTCAGTGGAGTATATGTTCTGAAATACAATATAATTTGGAGACCCCCAAATTAGAGGTAAATAGCTGATCTGGTCCCATTTTTTATGTTTTTTAAATTTTGTTGTCAAGCTGTAACTGTATACATTTACGGGGTACAATGTGATGATTTTATATATAATATAGAATGCTTAAATCAAATGGATTGATACACACATCATCTCACTCACTTATTTTTTGTGGTGAGGCATTTACAGTTTACTCTTAGTTGTTTAGAAATGTACCCTTGCCTTGTCCATATTAGTTAGATCCCTTCAAATGCCCCCCCTCCTCCTACCAAACACCGTTCGCTTCCCCTCCCTCCTCACCCCCTTGTTAGACTATATTTGTGTTTTATCATTCATAAGAGAGTGTGTTTTTATATTGATTTCATAATAATATTGAGTACATTGGATACTTTCCCCTCTATTCTTGAGATACTTTACTAAGAAGGATGTATTTCAACTCCATCCAGGGTAACATAAGTGATGTAAAAAGTCTCTATCTTCTTTTATGCTGAGTAGTATTCCATGGTATACATATACCACAGTTTGTTAAGCCATTCATGGGTTGATGGGCATTTGGGCCTCTTCTAAGACCTGGCAATTAGGAATCGGGCTGCAGTCAACATTCTGGTGCACATGTGTTTGTTGGAAAATGATTTTTGTTCTTCTGGGTAGATACCTAGTAGTGGAATTACAGGATCAATTTTTTATATTTTTAATGTCTGCTTCTTTTAAATAGCTCTTGGGTTTGTTGGTTTGTGGGTTTTTTTTTTTTCTGTAAGAAATGCTATTTCTGTATAAGTGCTGCTGGATCTGGAAATCATTCTCATGACTAAATATTTGTTTGCCTGGTGAGAGCCTCACGCAGGGCTAAGCTTTCAGTGGGTACTCAATAAAGATTAACGGATAGCCATGCACGACCGTGTGGGAGTCGTGTGCTTAGGATCCGCTCATCTCTGTGAAAGGGACAGAAACGATGTGGGGAGGATGCAAGCATGTGACTATCATTGTCACCACCCAGTCCTAATCCTGAGTTTCTAATGGATTGGACTTTGTCATCCGAAGGGGTCCCAAGGGCCCAGATGCAGAAGAAATAGGAATACAGACTCTGATGTTTCTTTCGCGTGTGTGTGTGTGTGTGTGTTTCTTATTTGAGAAATGGTTAGGAGACGCTGTGGAAATGAGATTTCAGGCCCCGCTTCCAAGATTAATATCAAATATGAAAGAAAAGTTGGTTCTCTGATGAGCACTGAAGAACATCAAATATTTTTTAAATTGACACATTTTCTATTATTATATACATATAAGGATGATGAGTAATATGCCATATCAGATGGTTGATTCAAACTGTCAGAACAAGAGCTGAAGCGTGAGTAACTTTCCAGAGAACCTTCTGGGAAATTCAAGCAGTGAAAAGTGGCAGTAATCAGCCATAAGTTCATCTGCTACCAAGTCATCCCCGAAAATCTTGGGGGGGTGGGAGGGGACAGAAAGTTTCCCCCACATTGCATGGTGGGACATTTCTACAGGAGGGGATGGAAACCAATCATTTAATCTTACTTCACCGAAAAGCCAAATTGTGTACTTGATAGTCTAGAGTGAGCCTGTGGCCTGGGAGAAGATGGCTTCATCATGAGGGATGAATACTGAGCCCTTTCTAAATCTCAGCAGGGCTTTGAAACGTAAGAGCACTCACTTGCAAAATCCAATTTGTTTTGGCATCAGAGAGTGAAACAAAGGAAAACCTCAATTCTGAGGACCGGTATGGTCAGTCTTGGGCTTGGATAGAAGGTGCCAATATTGCACAGAGGGCAGTGTTGCGGGCAGCTCGTTGGATGGCTCTGATTCCCCTCAAAGACCTGCGTCTCAGGTTCACTGCTGACATGAGCAGGGGAGACACCAGCTTTCTAGGGCCCCTGTCAACTCTAAGGTTTCATGCTGTCCTGGTGTGTCCCTCTGTAAGAAGAGCACTCTCCAGTGGGAAAACTTCCTGTATCTTGATGCTTTGATAAGAATTTATTTATACATCTCTACCTTTTAAAAATCTCCCTTTGTATCCATTACTGAACTCTCCTTAGCCATAAAGAGACTTTGTGAATTTTGATAATTTGGTCTATCAGAGAACAGTTTATTTCATTAGTATACCACCCTGCATGGCTGTCAACAAACCTTACCACTTTATGTTAAGAAAGGTGACTTTTGAGAAGCAATCCAGAGGTGATGCTGGGGAGGAAGCAGATGTCATCATCATAAAGAGAGAAGTTAACTAGGTGTTTGCTGCCTTAAAAGATGAAAATAAGATAGTGCGTGTGAACAAAAATATTACAAGTCTATGTGTGATTATGCCCGAGAAATAGATGCACATTACCAGAAACCACTACCTTAAAGTAAAAGTTAAAGGTTTGGCAAGTGGGAAGACTGTTTTCAAGTACCAGGAGCTGCAGCTCTGTCAGGAGCCAGGTGGATAGAGAGACTATGGAGGCCCCACCTGGCTGAGCCACACAGCACACGGCTTGTTGAGTCTCTAGGTCAAGAACTAAAGGAGTTCCTGACATTTCTCTTAACAACAATCGATGAATCTTTGTTTCCTTCTGTCTTCTCATTTGACCTTATTCCATTTGGAAACAGAAGGGAAGGAACTGAACTGGCGGAGTGGGGGGAGGGGGTGTCCGTGCCGTGGAGCCTGCAGACAAGATCACAGGCTGCTGATCAGCCCGGAGAATGTTATTGTTTGCTGGCTATAGTCTTACTTGCTCCTGCCTCTCATTTCAGATTCTCGCCCTGATGTAATAAGTCACCGCCTTCCCAGCCATCATCCCTGTATTGACAAGCAAATGTCACCCATGTTTGATTGACATCCATTGCTCCTACATGCAGAAATATGATTTAGGAATCAATTCCACTTATTTATTTAAAGCCGTTTTTGTGTGTCTTCTGTATTTGTTGGTGCGATAGCTTACCCAATATCTACCTGGGGAGGGGAGGTTGTTCCATTAAGATTATAAACCTAGGCTGTTCCTTCTCCAGCTGATCTACTGGGGATGGGGGGGGGGGGTTCTTCTTTCTCATAGTTTTCCTAACCCCCTGCCCCAGGAACATTTGGGAAATATGCCAGGGAGCTTATAGAATTCTTTCCATATATTAGGCAAAGACCTGGTATAAACACCGCTTGCTTGATCTTAAGACTTTCGATGGCATTTTGACAAGTGATTTCTCATGCTGTTGCACCTTTAAGTAAATGCAATATCAGGTCCCTATCATGGCTCTATCTCCTGAAAGGTTGCTGGAATTGCAAGCCTGTGAGTAAAGTACCCATGTATGCATTCACCATGGTGCAGCCTTTGTACAAAGAACCACCCCTCCTGCCATTATGTGGGCATGCCCATTTCAAATCATTGAGAAACGTCCTTTGGTCTTTCAACACACCTTGCTGTTCTCAGGTTAACAGCTTATTTCATTTAGAAGGCCGACAAGGAAGACCATAAGGTTAAAAAAAAAAAAATCACATGTACCGTCTGGAACATTCTAGAGGGCCCTCCTTGTGTTGTTCAGTGAGGCATTTTGAAAAACACCTGAAGCCCTGATTATGGGTGAGCCAGCAAAGAAATATTGTCAAGCAAGCCGCTCTCCTTTCAACCTTCACCCATCCCTACATCTGAGGCTGCTGGCAGTGAGGACCTGCGGGACTCAGGTGTGACCCTCGAGTCCTGCAGACTGTCGGGCAGCTGTCTCCCTCCCCCAGGTATGTCCAGCGAGAGCGCTGCCGTAGCCTGGTCCAGGAAGGGAGTATTCAGAACCTCACTGTTGATCCATGTGCAGAGAGGGGGGAAAAGAGAGGCAAAAAAAAAAAAAAAATCCCACATTGTCAGAGTAATGCCAAACTCTCTCTGAGTGGGATGAGCAGAGCAGATGCTGCAGTGACATGCCAAGCGGCTCCCCTTCCTCTGTGCCTTGGGTGCCTATAAATTGCTCCGGCGCGCGTTTGTCAGCCTCCTCTCCTCCTGGCAGGTGGTACCCGGGCAGAATTCTGCGCTCAGTCTCTGTCGCTGCGCTCCCAGCCGTGAGGCGCTCTCCGCGGCTCGCCAGCTCCTCCGCTCCAGCCCCAGCTTCGCCGAGCCGACCGTGCCCGCCGCCGCCGCCCCGGCGCACCCGCGGGCCGCCCGCCCCGGGCTCTGGGGCTTTGGGGTGCGCCTCTATTAGAGTTGTGGTGGTTGCAAAGGAGGAAGAAAAAAAACACACACTCAGGCGCGCGCACAGCCCCCCGGCTGCGGACGGGCGAAGTGAGCGAGCGAAAGAAGAGGAGGAGGCAGAAAAAGGCAACTTCAGACGGAAAGTTGGTGCGAACTGGCGCAGTCTGCAAAAACGGAAAAGTCGATCGCGGGCGGCTGCGGCGGCATAAAAGTGTGAGCGGCCCCGGCGAGCGAGCGGCGGCGGCAGAGGCGGCCGGCTCTGCCCTCCGGGTGGCCGCACCCGGGACAGCCACAGGTGCGAAGGGGCCCGCGGGAGGCGACAGGGCGCCCTGCGCACCCTCCCCGCCCCCACCCCCGGCTCGGGACTTCAGCTCAAGTCACTCGGCGCCCGACCTCCCTCCCCAGCCGCAGCCGCAGCGGGGGGAGCCAGAGCGGGCAGCAGCGGTCGGCGCGCGCCCGCCCAGGGGAGTTGGGGTTCGCAGGGGGTTGTTTTCGGCTCTGAGGAGGTCCCCGCCCAACCTTCAAAATTTTGTCCAAAAGCAGACAAGAGGATCGCCCCGCGCTGAGCCGGCTGGTGGGCAGCAGGAGGCGCCTGATCGCCGCCGGGGCGCTGGGGGTGGTGATGGTGCTGCTGCTGGTCATCCTCATCCCGGTGCTGGTGAGCTCGGCCGGCACGTCGGCGCACTACGAGATGCTGGGCACCTGCCGCATGGTCTGCGACCCCTACGGGGGCACCAGGGCGCCCAGCACGGCCGCCACGCCGGACCGCGGCCTCATGCAGTCCCTGCCCACCTTCATCCAGGGCCCCAAGGGCGAGGCCGGCCGGCCGGGGAAGGCGGGTCCGCGCGGGCCCCCGGGGGAGCCCGGGCCGCCGGGCCCCGTGGGGCCCCCGGGCGAGAAGGGTGAGCCGGGCCGCCAAGGCCTGCCGGGCCCGCCCGGGGCTCCCGGCCTGAATGCGGCCGGGGCCATCAGCGCCGCCACCTACAGCACGGTGCCCAAGATCGCCTTCTACGCCGGCCTCAAGCGGCAGCACGAAGGCTACGAGGTGCTCAAGTTCGACGACGTGGTTACCAACCTCGGGAACCACTACGACCCGACCACCGGCAAGTTCACCTGCTCCATCCCGGGCATCTACTTCTTCACCTACCACGTCCTGATGCGCGGAGGGGACGGCACCAGCATGTGGGCCGATCTCTGCAAAAACAACCAGGTGAGCGCGGGCCGGCGGCGGGGAGGGCGAGAGGGAGGAGACCCCGGAAATGGGGGTGGGAGCCTGCGGAGGAAGGACGCGGCTGCCGGGTCCCCCGGAACGACCGCGGGCGAAGGGGGGACGCTGTTCCACCCTGGAGAGGCGGGGGTCGTACGGGCGGAGGGCGCTGCTTGGCCCGGAGAGGGCGGCGCGGGAGTCCCGGACCCTCTCCAGGTTTGCGAGCGTGTGAGCGGGACCCTCGAGGGGCTGGACGCAGGGAGCTCCGCTCCTTGGTCCCCGGGGACGGCTTGTGCACCGAGGGAGTCCTGGAGCAGAAAGCAACCCCTGGCCGTGGAGTCCCCAGCAACTTAGGGTCCCTTACAGGCTTTTCTCTGAGCCGGGAGGGTTGGGGGAGCCCGGAATGGGCGTGCCTGGGCGGCCAACTCGGGGGAGAGGGACGAGGGCCCGAGGGAGAAGGAAGGGCCCGAGGAGTGACCCTAAGCGGGTCGCATCCTGGAAGGAGCTGGGACCGTGGGACCGTGGGGCTAGCGGTGTTAGAGCCCAGGCGGTGTTCGAGGCAGTGAAACTCACATATAGTCAGTTTCAAAACGCAAAACTCCAGTTTAGTTTTCGGCTGGAGAAGAAAGGGAGAGGCAAGGAATGCTGAGAACAAAAGGGAAAGTTGAGATTCAAGGTCTACAGCTGTAAAACACAGCACGCAGCCAAACGCACGCCCAAACTCCGTGAGACTGTGGCGTAGGAAGGGGCACGGGCAGTTGACCCCCGGGTGAGGGGAGACGGCCTTCCGAGCCCAGCATCCCGGCATCGGAGGTGTGGGCTTCCCGGCTAACCAGCTGGCCAGGAGAACTTGCACCCCTGAGCTGGTAGGCGCTGCCACGAGGGCCACCGCGGTGTTGTGCTGGGGGCCACTTTACCGGGGAGAAATTCGCAGTCATTGCAAAGCCGAGGAAGCTTGTTTGATCATAGACGAGGAAAATGATAATTTGTAACTAACTGAAAGTGTAATCCGACCTGCTGTCAGAATTAGCAGCTGCTGTGGCGAGGCCTTGCAGCCTGCGCTGTGGGCTGTTTCTGGGCTTTAACTTAGCTTACTGAGTGGCAAAGAATATGGCATGCGTGACCCCACCACCCCCATCAGAGGTGGCCTCTCTCCTGCAACCACTTTGCCTTACCAGGGCTACCGGGCTTCAGGTGACTCGTTCCCTGAAAATTCAGATCTGCTTATATATAACCCAAGTTTCTATTTAGCACCATTAGAGCAGAATTTCCTCCAAAGACCTAATTTGGTGTCAGAATTCTTCCCAAGTGAAACACTATTGTCCTAAATGCGTGCGCGAGAGAGACTGCATCCTTTCCTACAAATAGCTTGAGGGACCCTCAGGACGCTCGGAACAAAACGAGGAAAAATGGCCACCAGGAGGCACTGGCAGAGTTGTTTATTATAGTTGTTATGCGGGAAAATAATATTAAGATAAATACAAATTATTCACAAAGCAGTGGGGTAGTTGAGGCAAATGGCTAAACCGGGCATGAGTCATTGTACCAGAATAGAGCCATTGTATCACCCTACCAGAATGGCTCATGGATGGTCCCCACATCAGGTAGCTGCCAGGCACCCACTTATTTACAAATTGTCTCTCCTTTTTCTCAAAGGTTAGGTATGGAAAATACCATCAGGCTAAAGGGATTATTTTTAGAGGTATCACATAATAGGAATTAAGATCCCGGGTTTATCAGCAAATACATAAAAATGTGCACATCTTTAAATACCTCAAAATGTCACCTGCATGAAAAACCAGGGATTAATACATTCAAATTCATTTAAGTGTTGATGTCTATGGACTGTTAAGCTCATGCATTTAATACCGATTCCAAGAAAATCATTCCATAGGGGTTTTCTATGTGCATTTTGTTTCAAAAATTATTTCATTGTTTGGGGTATAAATGCTCCTTTGTGTCATTCTAACCCACACATTTCATGAGGCTCAGGAAAAAGTGTTAGGTAAAGCAGCTGACCTTATAATGCATAGTGTTTTCCACTGGCAATGTGAAGCTGCTACTTCTGCAGAAGTGTGCAACAGGTAATTGAGAAAAATAAATATATAGTGAGAAACAACATATTTTTGAGTTCAGCATAGACTATTTTAGAAAATGGTTATTACACTCTTACTATCGAGGAGTTTTATTTCTAGCACTATTTTGTAAAGTCTGATCTGCAGGCAGTTACAAAAGAGCAATCTCCTAAAATCTCTTTTTATTAATTTTAAATAAATACTTTATCCTTGATTTCCCATTATACTCCTGTCTGATCACTGCTTAGAGTGACAGTTCCCCCCTCTGAGCTGATCTAATTTGTTTTCATAAAACAGAAACTCAGAGATCCATGTCAGTGTAATGTTCTGTGGATTAAGTGGATTTTGAGGAGCACAAAAATTAAACTAAAAACGCACTTCACCATACGAGAGAGCCATACCTCTGGACCGTAACCCTATCTGAGCCATCTTATTTATGCTTTGTGTGGAACGTAAGATCACAGATGGAAACGTCAAAGACCAGCGGATTAACGTGATATGCCACACTTAACCTTTTGTTTATGATTCCACAGAAGTACAATGAAAATGAAATTATGAGAACATCAGCAGCAATTAATTAAATTAGCAAATGTTACCATCAATAGCATCTCTAATGACAAACTCTCACTAATAAGATAATGTTAAAGCTATACAACCAATTACAGTCTCAAAAACACATCACTAAAAGGACCACAGTTCTCATATTCCCCGTGAACCCATCCACCTAAATTTAATCTTACCATTTGTTGAGAGCCCATGACAGTGCATATTAAAGATAAAAGCTGAACTCAAATAGCTTTAGGTAAGATGCAGGAAATATTTTTAATATGTGTATACTTTTAGTAGAAAACCTAAAAAAGAAATTGCTATTCGAGTGCAATCACTATAATACCACTATAATAAGCCACTTTAATAAAAGCCAAACCTGGCTCATGATTAAAACTATAAAGTAATTAAAGAACAGATTTTACTCTTAACAATTAATTAGTTATGGCATCAATGAAGATAAAATATATTAACAAGAATGAATTGTTTGTGGGGTGATATTAATATAATAGAGAGATTAATGATTAATGAAAGTTATATTTTTAGTGGCAATGGACTAAAGTTAAATCAGAATCTTAATAGTTAACATTTAACGAGAAGCAATATTCAAATAAATTTAGGTAGAAATAGGGGTCTTGGGCCAAGGAAAGGTTGCATCATATTCCCAGACAAAATGCCGAGATCAGTGTACATTTAGGAAGCTGAAAATAGCCTTCAGGGTGAACACATTACCTTCCTCAATAGTTTGATGGCTTGAAAGAAGAATTGCTAAAGTCACAGAGCTGGATACAGGAGCTTGAAATTTCAAGTCCTAATATACTTTTAGAGTATAATCAGGCAAATAGGCATACTAAAAATCACGTAAAGTGCATTGGAGTATGGCAGTTATTTAATTGAGAAAGTCTTATGGTGCTGTATAGGCTAAAATCTTAAAGAATTACTTTCATTGAAAAGCATCCACACTGGCAAAACCGAAAGGGTAACCTTTTAGTCTGTGGAATCACTCTAATGCATTCCCAGGTTTTTGTGGTTACACCGACTGAATAAAAATGGTAACTAATGGCCACTTGGTTTTGTGGCTACACCCTAGAGAATAATAACTGCATTATATATTTTTGAAGATTATATCTCTGCATCAAGTGATTTTAATGTGTCTTGGTTCCTAAATGCTTTCATGTAGAAAGTAATGTTAAAACACAACCCCTATAGAGCATGCAATAAATGCCCAAAGCATTGACTAAAATGTGTCTGGTTATTAGTAATAGCAGAGAAGTAGAGTGTGGCTTGATAATTAATTAATATATATGATCAGGAGATCTAATATAGCTAATTAAGATTTTGTACTGTAATATCCTTACCATTAAAAATCCATACATTAAAAAAGTCATAATAGCAACATCCTCTATATAGATATTTTTCCCCCCTGGTAATTAATGACTAGATGAAATTAATGAATCAAAGCCTTCAACTCCTACAAACTGGTGATTAAATCCTAGGAAATATTATGAAATTACATCGTGTTGTTATTTAATGGTCAAAATGATTCACTTCACTAAATTGATATATACATTGGTGTCAATGCTTCTAAACATAATTACATGGTACATTGTTTTCATTATATTGTGCCAGTTAGCACAGTGTTAAGCCATTCTTTTTTCTCCTTTGGCTATATGATACTCAGGAAGAAAATCTTTAAAATACTACTCAAATGACTTTAAAGTTCAGCAGTGTCAAGAGTCTTCTCCTTTTTTTAACATTTCAGCATTAATGTGAGAATGTATCCCATGAAAATTTAATTTGAAAACCTGTCATTTACATTTTGAAAGAAATGCATGGAGATTCTTGACTTATGTCTCATTTCTCTCATTCTGCCAAGTGATAAAATCTAGCATATTGTGCCCCAAGTTACGCATTATTACATGGTGCAGTTTACAAAACCACTAAATCACTTGCAGTGTTATTCAGAGAAACGCAATTGTAGTGGAATAGAGGCAAGCCACAAAACAGAAGATGTTTCACTGAAGTAAGTCAAATACAAGTCTGCTTATTGACAGATGTTCCATGGGCGAATCAAAGTATATCTAAATGAATAGAAAGTCTCATCTGAGCCAAAAATCTGACAGAATGTCCACGTAACCCGAGATGATAAACAATTGGTTTGCAAATGTCCATCAACTCACTAATGAGATCACAGGCTCGACTTGAGCAGATTATAAGCAACCTCTATCCTCCAAACAAAGCACATGTTTAGAAGGGAGTAAATATAAAAGGACATTCAGTGAGATCACTGAAAATTCTTGAAATCTGAAAGATCTCAAATCATGAAAATTTAGCTTCTTCTATAACTTTTAGATGTGTTGAGATTAAATTGTTGATTGAAATACACATATCATAATTAGGTGATAAAAAGGCACAAATGGAAAATAGATTCTGAGAACTTGGTGACATAACCAAGGATGTTTAATGAGTTCAACTTTTGAAGTAGTTTAGAAAAAGGGCTTGGGCGGCGCCTGTGGCTCAAAGAAGTAGGGCGCCAGCCCCATATGCCAGAGGTGGTGGGTTCAAACCCAGCCCTAGCCAAAAACTGCAAAAAAAAAAAAAAGAAAGAAAGAAAGAAAGAAAGAAAGAAAAGAGGCTTTATTGCAATTAGAAGATTTTTACAACCTTAAGTCAAAGGCTTTCTTCCTTTTTTTTTTCTTTTTATATAGTAGAAAAGTTGCTATTTCCCTGTGTGTTTAACCTCTTATTTAGATCTCAATTTTCTAACAATTATGGTGACCAACTGAAATTGGACTTGAATTTGTGCATTCATAAACTACTGGTTAGACTATGGCTAATTTACTTAAAATGCAAAACAAAAAAAACACATTCATTTCTACTTCAAAAAAAGGTAAGCATAGGGATTCAAGAAATGAGAAAAATGAATGACTTAGGAAGAGAATAGATTGTATGCTTTGCTTCCAATGTATGGTTAGAACAGACTGTGTATGTCTCACTTCCTTTTGTCCTTCTTACTAACGTCCTTGAAACTATTTCAGGGATATCCCTCTCAAGCTCTTATAAGGTCTAGGTGGACTTGCCATGCTATGGCAGGAAGTCAGCTTGGGATGCTGTGTGAATGGCAAAGAAAGAAAAGTTGAGAATTCTTTTCTATGCGTTCTAATTCGTGTCTGTTTCACATAGGTGCGTGCTAGTGCAATTGCCCAAGATGCTGATCAGAATTACGACTACGCCAGTAACAGTGTGGTTCTCCATCTGGAGCCAGGAGACGAAGTCTATATCAAATTAGATGGCGGGAAAGCCCACGGAGGAAACAACAACAAATATAGCACGTTTTCTGGATTTATTATTTATGCCGATTGATACTGCAGAAACCAAGCTTCCTGTCCTGAGTCTGAACACTGGATTCGTGTGGCTAACGTCAGTGAATCAAGGATCCCGGGGGCTGCCGATTGCAGGGCACCTCAGTTGTGTATATGTGGGGAAATCAAATGCTACCTGACTCACATCTGTACCACTCAGAAACACTATGTAAAAAATATAAAAGCAAGATAAACAGATGTGTGATCCTCTACCGCCAAAGCAAATACTCCTTGTTCGTAGTGTCCATGTGAATGAAGTCCTATATAGATCACAGATTTTTATAGAAAAATCTAAGACACTGAATTATTTCTTCAATATATATAATACTTTGGTGTACTGTGATCTTGCTGCTTTTATCCATTTGTCAGCTTTGGTTCTTGTGAGTTTACCTGCTACTTAGGATACTTGGAGTCCAGTCATAGTGTGGGGAAGATTTGATTTTTTTTTGCCCTGCAGGAGAAAGTCTAATTGAAATAATGCTGCTTGTCCCCAAAGAAATTGTTTGCCTTGGACTCTGGTTATCTTTTAGAGCTAGACCTGGGACGGATTCAACTTCAAGCCTTAACCTGGAATTTTCTGGATTTGAGGGAATTCCCAAGTCTATGGTCACTTTCTCATTTCTTTTTTCTTGGGTATTTTTCTTTCCTCTCTTTTTCTAGTGATAGTCTTTAAAAATAGAGATTGACACTGTATCATAGGATTACCCTCTAACTGTGAAAACGCGTAATTATGTATGGAATTTAGGAAATCCCTTGTGTGTCCGTTCTGTCGACTGAATACATTCAGATTTACTTGGAAATTGAGAAATTGATTCTTCAGTTATTAAATCAAACTGAGGCTTTTTTTCCTTCTTTGGAACAAAAGGTTATTCATAACCCAATGCACCAAGGTTTAATTTGAGCTACTGCACATGTCACCAAGAGGACACTAGATAAGGCCTTTCAATAGTTACTGCAAGTCTCTGGCCTGAGGTTATTTCAAAATTAACAATTTCACATACACCCAATATGACAGCAAAGTGTTTATATTTTATACAACTATCTGCCACATACACACACACATATATTAGATGAAATGTTTTATATGTGTAAAAATATATATATATATATGGCTTTAGTTCCATAAGGCACAGTGGCTATATGGCCTCAAAATTTTAATTTTAAAAAGTGTATGCATATGCACACACTTGCATAAATTATCTGACTTATTTTGGATTGCAATATATTTTCACAAGCAAAAATACATGGCATAGCGAAATAATGAATGACTTCTCTTTAAGAGTTATCCAGAAAATTCAATTTTTTTAGGTTTGAAAAGCCCTGCATTTCACATGTCTATAAGTTCAGGATATGATTGCTTTGTCAACATATGCCAATGACCTTAACTGCATTCTATGGCAGACTGTTAGCTCAAGGACTGCAGAAACCAAGTGGGTCACCTTTGCAGTATTTACGAATTATGTGCATTTGAGTTGTCAACGTTTTCTTTTTTCTCGGATGGATCGAAGGTGACAGTGTAGTAGATTTGGGGAGTCATACTAAATCCTTTCTCTGGTTAAAACCCACTGCCCAAAGCCATCTCTTTAAGGAAGATTAAAAATGCATGTTGATATCTCCTAACAATGGCACAACTTCCACTGTTACAATGAAAAAATCTGTTCCCCTTTCAATTGCCTTTGAAAACTCTTTGACAAGTGGATTTCAAAAGCAGAGATGGAAAAATCTGCTTGTTTTACTGGTGAAGGGGATTTGCATTTTTTCATTTAAAGGAATTAGTTTGTTCTTCTGGCTCATTCCTCTTTGGTACTTTCTGTTCTAATACTCAGAAAGCTTGATCATCTTTGATCAACAGAAATAACTTTTCTTTAGCAAAGCTTGACTTTTCCAGGAGTTATGCACCGTGTTCCCACGTGAAGGTCTTCTTTCCTCCATTTAAATGTTTTAGTCTGAGTAACCGCCCTGATTTATATGATTAAATACAGCCCATTCATCAAGAATAATGACTAATTCTATCCGGCCTTTCTAATATGTAAAATAACTGATAAATGAATTGCAGTGGATTTTATTTCTGTTTAACAATATATATTTATCGAAGAGGAATTGGCAGCAAGGGTTTGGAGATTTTTTTTAAAGTACCCAAAAATATAGTGAGGATTCAGGCAAAAGATTCATTTAGAAACAGCAGTGTACATCGACTAAGTGTTTTAACTGAGAGTTTTTTAAAAGGCTTTATTTATACAAAATACCAGGGCTGGATATCTTTTAAAGGGTAGGTCCCTAAGTCAGACTGTCATTTCCAAGAGTTCTGACCTTTTCTTCAGATAAAGAAGCATTATTTTTCTCTTTTTAGGCCCAAGGAAAAGCAAAAGGTAAAGGAAATAAAGGGAATATATATACAAGGCAAACATTTCTCTTTTTTTGCATCATATCTTATCAATTAATTCAATTGTGGCCTTTGTTATTATAAATGTAATGATTCATTAAACAATATTATGTAATATATTTTGACTTTTATGATTGAATTTTTATAATTCAGTACTGTTCTATGTTTTTATACAAACTTCACAAGACAAAATTTGTGGCAAGAATGGAGACCACAAGGCCAAAGGCATCAAAACTGATTTATTAGAAGGAGCTAGAAACAGGTGGATAGCAAAACATCAACCTTTCAAAATATTTTTATCATTGTGAATTGGTAATTGTAGTACAGTAATCCGTTGGGGGAAAAAAAGTCTTAAAATTTAACTTCCCTTGCTGCAGAAGCTATTTGAAAGTGCCCTATTATTCATTAAGCATTAATTAAAGAACAGCGGAATAATTAGTAGGATCATCAATATTACAAGAACATTAGATTGCTCGAGAAGGGAATAAGTCAACTAGAAACACTAAATTTTTTCATGTAGTGCAGCTGATAGATTAAAAAAACAAAACAAACCAATGCCACTTATGGGTTATAAAGTTTAAAATTGTTATTTAGAAATAGGTACTTCTGTCTTTATTTTGTTAAGGCAAAAATAATAAGAGGTCAATTAGGCTTAGTCACTCCCTGGAGGTGCAGAGGTAATAACTGTCAGCTGGTTTGGGGGAAGGCAAAGGCTTCTCATTCTCATCAAATGGAAGTAATCAGTGATTAAGTAACTGATGAATATCTCACAGTGAGTTTTCAATCACAGGGTGTTCTCTGTAAGTTTCATATTCTGAGGTGTGAATCCCGTAAAAACCATCCTATTTGAAAGTTAGCCATCGCTTAGGGTTCTCTACTAGAATCTTATCAAGTGTACCCTCAGTTATTCCTCTAAGTAACATTTTAGGAACAATGTTGGTGAGTATATGGGAATAGCCGTGACCTCCGTATTTCCTCAGCCGGTGTTTCGTATGTATGTCATGGGCCATCAGAATCCGATCTTCATATCCCTCATCTACCAGAAGACGCACCCTGTGAAAAAATGTTAACCCATTAGATGTCATTTGTCTCCCCTTTTAGCTTTTTGGGGTGCTTTCAACTTTTCACTCAGCGACCTATTGTGCTTGTCTTAAAGATACTGCCTTCCACTGTGGCACGTGTACCAAAAGACCTTTAATAAATATTGTGTGGTGACGATAAAGACACGGCTGCCTCCTAGCAGGGACACGATCCTTATTCCATGCACACAGAAATTTCCAACCTGTGGTATGTATGACAAGGCTCGGCCATACTGCGTTAAAGATAGCTCCTAACACCAGTTTGAATGAACGACCACTTTGGCATTTCACCAAACAACTTTGTTCTGGGTTTCCATCCAGCATGTCTATTCTCCTCCCTAAAATCCCTCTCTTCATGGGCCCATTTCTCAGAGCTCATCTCCGTTCTCTCCTTAGCAAATAAAATCAATGAGTCTTTGTGATTAAATAGGGAAACAAAAGGAATCCTCCGATAAGACATTCTGTGAGTAAAATCAGTTGGTTTGCAAGTGACAGGCATATGGGAAGCTACGCAGTCATTGAAAAAAAGAAAAAGTTGACAAAGGTACTCCAGTCTTTGGAGCACTTGTCCCTTGGAAGTCTAAAGGAATTTTGACATAGTTGTGGTCTCTGAGCATTGGATTACCTTGACCAATAAAAATTTATTCTATCCTCCTTCCACGTCAACAAGATTGCTAAAAATAATAAGCTTTTCCTTTAAATTTATAGTCAGTTGACTTAAGAACAGCTTCCCGTTCTATGATCTAAAAATGCAGTCCTCTTTGCTTTGTTAAATGCTCTCATCTGTAGTGTGAGTCACCTTCTGACAGCCACCATCTGTAAGTGTCTGGACTCTGGGCAGTGTCTGCCATGACTTCCAGGGGTCTCTGATGGCAGGAGGCGCAATTTGCAGGCACGGCTCCTTTCTGGGCTTCTCTGTACGGTCTTGTGTGTGTCTGGATTCTAAAGTGGATCCAGGGGGATGGACTGGATCCACTTTAGAGGTGGATTATTTGAAAGATACCCTTTCTTTTTCCATAGCCTTTCTTGGGATTTGAGTGCAAGAGTCATATTTAATAATATCGACAGTAAGCAAAATGTAGGCCACCAGACCCCCCCAAAAAAACCCCTCAAAGTCTTGCCCTCTGAGAACATCCATTTTAATATAAATTATGAGTGAAGATTAGACCTTATACCTGCAGATCAGAGGAATGTGGGCGTCACAGCAGAAGAGCCAACCTGGTGGGTGCTTTGTCTAGAAATCAGTGTGCGTGTCACATGCTCCCTGTGCCTGTCCTTAAGTGTATGTAATGCCATTTGTGCCACTAAGGTTTATTGCCTGGTTGACATTTGTATTATATCTTAAAGTTCTAATCTATGTCAAAACTCCCTTAGACTTCTAAGTGGCCAGAGCTCCAAGGGGCAATGGTTCCTTTTGGAACACACTCTATTTAAGGGAATTATCTAAGAGAATTATATTATTACTTATTTAAAAAATGGAGAAAGATTTGGCAGAATGCATACACAATGCTAAACCTTAGTTTGAGAAATCTTGATCCACAATGGCAAAAAGGGCATCAGAGTACAAGACCTTCTAGGTGACACTTTGTCACTGGTATTTTCTGAGCATTTCCCCCCCAGTTTTGGCCTCTTTTTCTCATCTGAGAAATACGCTGTCTCATGCTACAAAGGCTGATCGTATGGATGAGCAAGTTCCTATAAGATGTCTCATGTCATAGCATGAAACGTGTGTTTCACATTGTGACATAGTAAATATAGCAGACAAGATAGCCTTGTTTAAACATGGGACTCCTTAAACGCATGGCGAATCCAGAGACTCGTTCTCTCATGAGAAAGGGACGGCTGTGGCTCCAGAAGCACAGTTATGTTCTGGCTCTCCAGGAACCCTGCCTGATCGTGCTAAAACTCAGAGATCATCTCTTGTGTGATGCCACTGTGTGGAAGAACCGGAGTTACAGGGGCGCTGCCAGCAGGGAGGAACCGCTACGGAGGAGAAGACAAAAAATCACAGTAATTATAGAAATACAAATGAGTTAGTGTTTTGCAAACAAATATTAGAGAGAGACTCCAAAGTGTGAAAAGGCAGAGATATAATAAGATTTGAGAAATGGAGCAGAAGATTGAAAACAGGTGTTAGACGCAGAATTGTTGGTGCTGAAACCAGAGGTAGGCAGAAGCGTGTTTCTCTGTTCTTGCTCTTGGGAAGTTTAAGATGGCTCAGAAAAGGACTGCAGACGAATGGTGAAGTGCACAAGAGGTGGGGGACCGTGGGGCCCTGGAGCACACACAGCCCAAGAGGTTAGCCGGTACTTAACGTGAGCTGTCCTTGGGTCAAGTGACCTAACCTGTAATTTTAATTGAAGGAAGATTAAGCACACAGACACGCTTTTATACATATACACAGAATAGTTTGCATATATCATGTATATACACACATTTATATATAAAATATGTTATGTATATACACATATTTTTAATGTCTTTCCATACATTCAGAATGTTTTACATTTGACACAGTAAAAGATAACTAAATACCCCAAGAAGAAATTCTTGAAGCAGTGGTCACCCTTCATAGCTTCTTCATAGATTCCTCTTTGCAGATTGCTTCTGTCTTTTCTAGAAGGTCTAGGAGCCTCGTGGAAGGCATAAAGCGTACAGACCAGCATGAAAAAGCTTAGGAAAAGGAAGAAGATTTGGAGTGCAAACTTCCCATTTCCAAAATAAATCATAAGACATGCGTTTTGAAGCCGTTCATCAAGAAATAATGTTTTTGAGATTGTGAAAGATGAGAATGACCCACCTATCACACCATTTTCAGTCCCAGATGCCTTTTGGAAAAGAGTATCCACCCCTGAGTGTGGCACAAACTACCCAGGCCCTAGAGAAACCTGTTTGCCTGTATTAGATGGGGTTCCTGAACAAGGAAAATAAAATCATAAAACAAGAGAAACAAACAAGAATCAATCTGTTTGTCAAAGAACTGATTTGAGTAGTACTCCTGAAAAACAAAAACAAAACAAACTTAGCTTCACTAGCCAAGGTAGTCAAAGCAGTCTGCTCATGGAGAGCTGAGGGCTACCACCTAAGGGAACTAGCATAACATTGACAAACTAGCTCTGTCTGCTGCTACTAAACTTAAAGCATAATTAGCTGATAATGAGGTCCTCGGGGAGAAATTCCAGTCCATGGAGGCAGCAGAAGGTACGCAGACATAAAGGTTAACTTCCCAGGGGAAAGACCCAAGGATGGTGCAACTATGACCACCGGCTCCAGATCTTCCGCCCAACTCTAATGTGTGTGTGTTCAACTACCAATCCTTGAGCCTCACCATTTCCAGACATCACCTAATGCCAGCTTCGCTACTTCCGTTCCAACCAGTTTTCTACACACATCCCCATATTCTGGTCCTTGTCATCGTGGAGAAATGCTCCCATTCTGAAATCTCAAGTCTCCAGTGTCCCATTCTGATTGTGTCACCTCTTCTACTCTTCATATATATCCACCCACTTCATTAAAGCCTCCAGTCACCCTCCCTGCTACATTATTCATGCAAATCTGCCCATATTCCCCTCTGCAGTTTCTTCCCTCCTGCTTGGACCCCAGACCCCCATCTCAACCCCTTCCCCTGGCTCTAAACTTCACCTTTCAGATGGGGTCTCAACCCTCAATCTCTCGAACTGCTCTCATTTCTGCTTCTACCCACTAAGTTTCTGTGGTTCTACCACCATAACACATACTATCATTTTGGAAAACAGTCACCCAAACACATGATTTGGTGCCAATCATGATTTCCAGCCTCAACTGGGTCTTACACACAACACGTTCTCGTCTGTATATCTCCCATTCACCCGAGTGGCATCCCCGTTCTCATTCTACTCCACCTGTCCTGTCCTAAACCCATTCCCTGTTTCTCAGGAGACAGCCAAGTCTATCTCACAGGGGTACTAGCGAGCACCCGGCCACACATTCTCAGTCTCCTGTTCCCCTCGCGGAGACATTGATTTGAATTCATACCATTGCTCGCTTTGTGCTCTTTTATTTCAACCAACTTTCTGTTTGCTCCCCGGATACCCTCTGTTTGTTTCCTTGGGAGTCTTGCTCTATGTTTCTTATCTATCCAGATTTTTTTTTTTAACATCAGCCTCCATCGAACACTTCCATATTCTGCACCAGCGACTGAGCTAGAAACCTGGCATACTTAGTTTCCTGCAAATTCTATAGCAACCCCAGGGAATGGGCTGTACCTCCTTGGATTCATTCTATGCTTTTGCTCTTAGCTATGTAAATATTGCTGAACTCTTGCAGAAGCCTCCCTTGATCCTGGCTTGTCTTCCAGCTTCAGCCCCACCCCTCTGCCTTCCTCTACCACCACAATTCTTGAAAGAGTCACCTCCACTTTTTCCTCTTCCTGGCCGCCTGTGCATTTTTGAGTCTTTTCTTCTAAGACCGCACTTATTATAATATGCGAGCCTCCGAATTGTGGGATCCAATGACTGCTTTTCAGCCTTATCTCACTTGATATTTGCCGTCTATGACAGGTGTTCAAGCCCTTCTGCCATGATGACCCCCCTCCACTGCCTCCATAACAACATATTTCCCTGATATTGTTACTTTGAAAATTTCTTTTCAACCTGTCCTTGAGTGACAGTTGTGATTCCCTTTTTTTTTTTTAACAGTTAACAGTATTTTTTATTCATTATCACATTTAATCATATTTTAACTATTTGTAATACAAAAAGTACTAAAACATTCTTCTTTATAAAAATCAATTGATTCCCTTTTTTAAATGTCTCTGTCCCCAGGTCTCTGTCCTCATCCTCTTCTGAGTGATCTCATTCAGTGCTGTAGTTCAAGCTATCACATGCAAATTGATGGTGTCTAGATTTATATGTCACCCCTGGTCTCTATCCTGAGCTTCACATCCGTATTTCAGGGTCCCAATGAATAGCAATCTGTACATCCTCTCAAACTGAAGTCTTTCTTGGCAATCCCAAATCTATTTCTCCTCCCAGATTTTCTTTTTCTTTTCTTTTTACAAGACAAGGTCTTACTGTGTCACCTAGGCTGGAGTGCAATAGTGCAATCACTACAGCTTCGAACTCCTAGGCTCAAGCTCACCTCCCAAGTAGCCAGAACTAGAGGTGCACACCACCACGCCCAGCTAATTTGTTTTTCAATTTTTGTAGAGACAGGGTCTTGCTGTGTTGTCCAGGCTGGTCTCACACCCCTGGCCTCAAGTGATCCTCCTGGCTTAGCCTCCCAAAGTGCTAGAATTAAAGGGCATGAGCCACCCGGCCCTCGGCGCAGATTTCCTAACTTGGTTCATTCAATCTTCATATTACCGTTTGACCAACACCAAACCCAATAAGTAACTAACTTGACTCCTGACATTTCCACCTGATTGCAAAAAATGACTCCAATAATCGTCATCTTTCATTGCACATTGGGCAATTTTTGGAAGATGCATGTTATATGATATTTGATGATCAGACATATTTCCAACATTAAGTTGTAATCATTCCTCTAATGAATACCTTTAGTAAAGTGTTTCAAATATTAATTATAAAAGTGTGATCCGCATGGGAAAAGAAGCAGCCTATTTTATTAGGGGTAAAAGAAGGAAAACACCTTTCATTTTCTGATTGTTGTGGCAGAGGCCAGTTATAAGCTGTGTTTCCTGTTAGCTGCCCATCTGTGCTGAACCTATAAGGCTCTGCTAAGCTTCAGCCTACTTAGAATGACTCATTTTCTCCTTGAAATAATATGTAGAGATTTTCTCCCTGAAAACAGCATAGTTATATTTTTCTCGGCAAGTCTGTGATTCAACCTGCTCACTGTTTTCTGAATCTTTGCTATACTTACTCAGATATGATAATCAAAAAGGGGACATGGAGAGATAGTAGAAGGAAGCAGGGAGAGATTTCATCATATTTACCGTCTAATTCTTTTGTTATCATCTGGCATGTCAGTGTCTGGGTCGAGCTGGTAATTAAGGAGTTCAGTGCCAAAGAGATCATATTCCAAGTAACTGCCAAGTTGAGCAAATTCCAGTAGCTCCTTCTTACTGGGGAGAGACCTACAGACAATAAAACGAGACATATTGTTATTTTTAAGAGCATTATTTTCCACAGATGAGAAGTTTTTAGCATGCCATGTACTAGGACACAGTTTAAGTCAGGTAATAGAACTTTGGAGCTGACCCTTACGATGTGATTATAAAACAGTAAGTTCAATTTTATTACCAGAAAAAGGAGAGCTTACCCATCCAAGAGGGAGTTTTCCTTTCTAAAGTACTTGGGAACTGTACACTTATTTTAATCTTGCGACTATTACTCCGAAACAAGCTTGAATTCTCCTTCAGAATTGTTTTAGGGACAGGCCCTGCACTCTTTTGAAATCCCTTAGTGGGGAAAATTTTCATCTCCTAAACACTTCTGTGAACTGTGAAAACAATCAAGGGAAATCTGGCCATAGGTCTAGTGAATTAGGTGACTACTACCCATCCAGTTAAAACAAGAAGCCTTGCTGTAAGGTAGCAGGGTGATTCTCTAGTGAAGATCGTAATGTGGTTCAAAAATTGTTTTCAAAGCCGGGTAGATGGAGGGTCATGGTGTGTGACACCATATTCTGGAGTGCATGTTGTCTAAATAAAATTTATTACTTTATGGCAAATTTTGTGGGTGTCTTCTCATCACAATTGATATCCTGTTAAGAATACCATTCTTTTAGGATGTAAGATCGTGTCAATGAATGGGCAAGGAGAGAAAGGTAGGGTAAGTACAGACTACAGCCAGGTGAGCAGAGTATGATACAAGAATAGATTATCTCAGGGAATTTAGATTAGAACAAGTAAAAAGGGAGGCATCACGGTAACGCCAAGGTGCCATGGTAGAGATGCGATCACCTAGGGAACTAAGACAGAATAAAAATATCCTGCAAGAGATAATCTGGAAAGAGTATGAGGGGAAATACACACCATTAGACACTGCATGAAGGGAATTAAGGATCTAGAGGAAGGAAGTGATTGGGGTGCAAAACTGGCCTGCAGAAATGTTGAGAATGGCGAACAATCATTGTCTTAGCATCCGCGCTGAGATTGTATTTCTTTGGTAACTCCAGGCTGCAAGGATTAAAGCACTGTTATACGCCTCTAAATCTGCTTCTAAGAGGTCAGACTTATTTTCAGAGCCTGTCTTGCAAACCACAAGAAGACCAATTAAGCTTCCCTGTGTCACGAGTGGGGAGGCCTCGGCTTTCCCGGGAAGTTTCCTGGGAGTTGACGATCGACTTTCATTCTGAGCTATCATACTGTGACTGGCTCCTTTTAATTCTATTCACCAAGTTAGCATAACTCACAGTTCACAATGTTGTTTTAGGCAGGGAGGCTAAAACATCTTTCTTTTATGCTATAAACTGTACATTAGTTTTGTGCTTTCTTCTATTAATACTACTCCTTTTCCATCTTCTTACCATGGAGACCATCTTTTGCTTCCAAAATTACTCGGCTAAAAGAATATGTGTTTTTCTAGAGTAAACATACTCTGTTTTTCCCGAAAGAAACATGCTTCAAAACAAAATATACAAAGTCAAAATAACGTAAGAGGAAGAGATAAGTTTAGTACATGTTCCTTTCAAGTCAATTAAATTCAGTTTCTTAATTACCCGATAGAGACAAAGTTATTGGGCATGGGGGAAGTCAGGAGAGGAATCGGGTCACCACCAAGGGGTCAGATCAGGCTCCCATTTCTTTTTCCTTCTTTTGTCCTAATCCCATGAGGCTTAAGTTTTCTAAATTTTAAGTGGTATTAAAATTTAAATTTTAATATCAAGTGAAAAGTTTATGGTTAAAGTACAGCCACAGAAAAATCTTCCATCTTAGTTAAAATTGAAAATAAAAAGTACTCTGGGCACAGCAGCTCATGTCTGTAATCCTAGCACTCAGGGAGGTGGGAGGCTGAGGCAGGAAGATCACTTGAGTCTAGAAGTTCAAGACCAGCCTCAATAAGAGCGAGACCCCGTCTCTACTAAAAATAGAAAAGTTAGCCATAGCAGTGGTGGGCACCTGTAGTCCCAGCTACTGGGGAGGCTGAGGCAGGAGAATCACTTAAGGCCAGGAGTTCAAGATCAGCCTGTAGAGTGAGACCCCATATCTACTAAAAATAGAACAATTAGCCAGGAGTGGTGGTGGGCACCTGTAGTCCCAGCTACTGGGGAGGCTGAGGCAGGAGGTTCCCCTGGGGCCAGGAATTTGAGGTTGCAGTGAGCTATGATCATACCACTGCACTTTGGTCCGGGTTCTGGGCAACAGAGCAAGACTCTATCTTGATTTAAAAAAAGAAAGTTGCCTGTCATCATCACCATAGCTGAAAATTACAAGAATTTACTACGTGCCCGGCATTATTGACATCTGTTCTCTCATTTAACGCTCTCCATAATCCCAATAGGTCTCAATTTTACAGATGAAGAAATTGAGGCTTGAGAGATTACATGTAGATACTCATTCAAGGATTGTACTAGAAGGTTGGGTGTGGTGGCTCACACCTATAATCCCAGCACTCTGGGAAGCTGAGGTGGGTGGATTGCCTGAGCTCACAGGTTTAAGACCAGCCTGAAACACAGACAGACCTGGTTTCTAAAAATAGCCGGGTATTATGGTGGGCGCCTGTAGTCCAAGCTACTTGGGAGGCTGAGACAAGAGAATCACTTGAGCCCAAGAGTTTGAGGTTGCTGTGAGCTATGATGCCACAGCACTTTAGCAAGGGTGAGACTCTGTCTCAAAAGAAAAAAAAAGGAATGTGCTAGAATTCTAATTCATTCCAAGCCTAGAACCTCTCTTGACCATTGTACTATATGGCTTTTCAACTGCCAAAATGTTTTTTTACCCAAAGAACATTTTCCAGAAGTACATTACCTGAATGCGTTTAGGGTATATTTTCATTTATAAATTTGTTTCTTTCCCATAGAACCCTCAAATTAACACTTGAAAAATGAGGAACTTCCTGTGAAAGGATAGCATGGAAGTAAAGAGGTGAAAGTTGTGGGCAGTGCCTGTGGCTCAAAGGATTAGGTCACTGGTCCCATATATTGGAGGTGGCGGGTTCAAAACTAGCCCGGGCCAAAATCTGCCAAAAAAAACAAAACAAAACAAAACAAAAGGTAAAAGTTGCTTAAGGAGATCTTTAAATGCTGAGTCAGAGAGTAACTTCCTACAATAAGAACGATAGTACCTAACAATTATTTTGAAAAAATTGAATGACATGGTTGAGGAGAAGAAACTATATTAATGATGACAATCTCATACTTTCTTACCATCAGCCTTACATTGTTCTATATTCCTTTCAAATATTAAGGGGAGGCCGGGCGTGGTGGCCCACACCTCTAATCCTAGCACTTCAGGAGGTGGAGGCGGGAGGATTGCTTGAGCTCAGGAGTTCGAGACCAGCCTTAGCAAGAGTGAGACCCAGTCTCTACTAAAAACAGAAAAATTAGCCAAACATGGTGGCAGGTGCCTGTAGACCCAACTACTCAGGAGGCTGAGGCAAGAGGATCACTTGAGCCCAAGAGTTTGAGGTTGCTGTGAGCTATGACACCACAGCACTCTAACCAGGGCGACAGCGTGAGATTCTGTCTCAAAAAAAAAGAGGGCAGACAAATTTGCTGTTGTTAAAACATTTATATATGTGTGTGTGTATATGTATATATATACACTCATATCTATAACACATACACATATATATATATAGCTATTATTATTTTTTCAACTGATATTTTGTGATACGGCCCCCTCTAGATAACTAAGCATTGGTGTGAAGAAATGAATTTATTTACATTTTCCTTATTGAAGAAGGAGACAGACTGCAAAATCCATGGGGAGAAACAGTGTCAGTGATCACACCTATTTTTCAAAGAAAGTCCTGCATAAAAGCAGTGCACGGTAGTAGATGGCAGTGAAGGACAGGGTGGGTGACACAGGGGACACCAGGAAGTCAACACCGCACAGTCGTCAGCCATTTAATGCAGCCGTCACTCACACAATCCTCACAAGAACTAACTCACGAAGGTAGGACATCTCATTGTGCAGACCAGGAAACGGAGTCTCGGAAAAGGTTGACGACTCAAGCTTCCCACCTGAGGAGCTGTGGAGACACCCAGACTGCTTTTGTGTTTGGAAGCCACGTCCCTAGATGGGGTGTCCCCTTCATGGTGCGAGCACCCGCCCCCCTACCCCACATTACCTCCATTCCTCCTTCAGGGCACCTCACTCCAGTGGTGCACCATGGATACTGACAAGGTGACTTACTCCCCTGAAACTGACGCCCAGTTGGATGGCGTCTAGAGACTGCCAGTGTGCCACTGAAGCTGCCTTTATGCAAGTGACTTTCTTATTTCCTTGGAGAAAGAATTGACCCCGAATGTTGGCAGGACACCATTGGACTCTGCTTGACGTCCTTCAGATGAGGGTAACACCAAGATCCTGCCCTCTCCATCATCAATGATCTCATAGCACAGCTTAGAAGGTGGAGGTGAAAACCTCAGCCAGTTCTCCTCATTCTAGATTTTATGTACATGAATAATTCTATTGTCTTATTCCAATCTCCCCCAGCTTTTAAGATAGGTATTTTTTGCTTCTTGCCCTAAACAGCGAGGGGATTACCGCATGCAAAAGAGAACTGCATCTGGGCCAGGTGGCTCACGCCTGTAATCCCAGCACTCTGGAAGGCCGAAGCAGGTGGCTTGCTTGAGCTCAAAAATTCAAGACCAGCCTGAGCAATAGCAAAACCCCATCCCTATTAACAAAAAAAAGAAAAAGAAAGAAAGAAAGAAGAAAGGAAAAAGGAAAACTAGCATAGTGGTGCATGCCCGTAGTCCCAGCTACTTGGGAGGCTGAGGCAAGAGGATCTCTTGAGCCCAAGAGTTTGAGGTTGCTGTGAGCTATGATGACCCCACAGCATTTTACTCAGTGTGACAGAGTGAGACTGTCCCCCAAATAAATAAATAAGAGAAAGAGAAAGCTACTGCATTTCCCACGGAAGAAACATCCCTTCTTCTAGGAGAATGAACTAACATCTATGTCATTTATGAACTATCTTTGGATTTCCCAGGAGGAAGATGAGATTTGGGGATTAAGTACTTGTTCATATCATTCATACGATAACACTTTTTCTGCTGTATACTTTATAGCTTTGTTCCTCAACTGATCAGTAAATTCTCTGTGTGTCAGGAACAGGCATTAATTTAGGGGGAAAAAACACATTACCATCAGCTAAGAAGATGGTGATCTGAAATCATTTGGCTGTCTTCGTGTTCCGAACATGCTTCTCATTTACCCAGTGTAGGAGGGCTGGAACCAAGACGGCTGATTCTGTTTTTCAGCCCCCTTTATGTGCTTGATCTTATCCATGTGCTAAGGGGTTTAGTTTAAGGTCAAAATGTACTCTGCGTGGGAGAAAAGAAATCTGTGTGAAGTGATAATTTAGACAAGGCTCTCTAGGTAGAAAGGACCAAGAAAAAAAGATATGATCCACAGGCTTGATCAAGGTGATAACAATATCCACCATTTGCCTTGGGCTTTACAGTTTGAAATAGCTCTCTAATATATTATTTTCATTGCATACCTTCATGAATTAATTCAGTAAACACCTACTATCGCCCATCTCCTGCCATCCCCTGTGGTGGGAATAAAACTACGAATAAGAAATTTAAGCTGCTGTCTCAAGGAACTTAAAGTCTGCAGAAGAAGATGGATAGTTCAGGTGATAATTATAATGAAATACGTGAAAAGCTTTTATAGTACAAATAAATACAAAGTAATTAGGAAAGAAAATGAATGAAAGGATTCGTTTGAATTCTTTTTCTTTTGTGTGTGTGGTTCACTGTGATTCATTTGAGTTGAATCTTAAAATATACTATTTAGAAAAGCGTTGGTGGGGTTCAGTGTCAGGTAAGAGATGAACAATCCAGAGAAACACCTGTTGAGAGGCAAAGAGTAAACTTGCTTTTCCTGAATATAAGCCTGTAGTTTCTTAGGGCTCAAGTGCATGAGGGGAGAATCATCCATCCATCCATCCATCCATCTATCCATCCATCCATTTAATAAGACATTGTCAATCCCCTACTTACTATGAGTCATGAGCTCAGCAAACAAAGACAAATAACACACAGTCCCATCCTTCAAGAAGTTCAGTGTCTAGGAGGGAACGTGACACCTAATAATTGCTATATAGAGTTTACCAAGTGTCACAGTAAGAGTGATACTTGGAACTAGGGTGACAGAGAGAGAAGAAAACATTAAACGCTGCTTGGGTGGTTCTGGAAAAGCTTTATAGAGATGGAACCCTCTGCGCCCCCCTCCCCGAATTGCATTTTGAAGAAAGATTCTGCCAAATAGATCACAGAGTATTGAACAGAGGTGAGCAGCATATGAGACTCATCGGGCCAGAGTCCTGAGGACATGGTCAGGGTGGCTTCAGCCCAGGAGGTTTTTTTTGGTCCTACTGTGAATGACAGGAGATGAGGTGAGGGAGTGGGGGTGCGCCAAAAGACCAAGACTTTGGATTTTGTGCTGAAGGCAAAGGGGACCCATTGAAGAGTTTCAAATCAGGGAGCAGGAATATACCCAGATTTGCATTTGGAAAGGTCAATCTGGTGGATTTCCCAGGCCAGATTTAGAAGCAAGGCTAAGGGAGGAAACTTAAATTCAGGCAACAGCAGAGGAGTCAGTACAAGGGGCTGTGTTTGGAAACCTGATGAGGCAGATAGAGGAGGCAAAAATTTAGGCTAACAGCTGGATGATCGGTGATGTCTTTAGCTGGAATAGGGAAGCAGTGGGAGGAGTGAAAGATGGGACATTGTCTCCACAGTGACAGTGGCAAGGGACTCAACTCACAGGTCTGTCCTGGGCAGCCGATTAGATGTTGGTGCCATTAAATAACAGGAATATGGAAGGAGTAGGTTTTGAAACTCACAATAAACTGGTGAAATAATTATGTCACATATTAATGTCATTGCACTAACGGAGAAACTCAAGGACGGGTCTTTTAAACGATCAACAACTAAGGAATTCTAACTCCGAGTCTTGCGCTCTTTCCGTATGCCGTGCTGTGACTTGGTCGTAAGTTGCCAGCCGTTCCACTCTAGGAACTCCTGGGTCCTGACTTGGGCGCCTGTGGGCTGCTCTGTGTTTCTCTCAGGACAAGTTCAAGGCCTGATAGATATAGAAGCACAGAGCACATTCCCTGCTGAAACGTACAGACTTGAGCAGTTTTTAAAAGTAGGCTTATAATCACAATAGCAAGTGATATGGATATACAAATGATTTATTAAAAATGTTGCTGGCTGGGCACGGTGGCTCACACCTATAATCTTAGCACTTTGAGAGGCTGAGGCAAGTGGATTGCCTGAGCTCAGGAGTTCGAGGCCAGCCTGAGTAATGGCAAGACTCCTTCTCTATAAAGTAGCTGGATGTTGTGGTGGGCACCTGTAGTCCCAGCTTTTGGGAGGTTGAGGCAAGAGGATTGCTTGAGTCCAAGAGTTCGATGTTGCTGTGAGCTGCGAGGCCATGGCACTCTACTGAGTGTGACAAAGTAAGACTCTGTCTCAAAAAAAAAAAAAAGTTGTTGAACTTCACTGATTAATTATTATAAAAATCGTTAACGAAGAAAGCAATTTCAGAAAACCTCTTTGTCATGAATTTCTCAATTTATAATCAGTGGATATTTGTACAGATTGAGGTATATGGGATTCTTTAGTATTACATGAAAGGTTTTTAAGAAGTACTTAAAAGAATTATCAAACACAACTAGAATTCTTCATCTAATCACCTAAAATGAATTCTAAAATACTTATAGTGCAATATTGAAAAGAAATTAATATATGTGCTATATATTATGCTATCATGCTATAATCTAATGATTATAACTTAATTTACTATAATCCAGTAAATTTGATATTAATATAACTTTAAAACACTATTAATGTATCATATATGTTCTTTTCTTTGAGAAATATACTAGTTTATGCCCACATATGTCAGTAGTTTAAAGATTCATTTATCTTTTTTAAATAGGATTCTTTTTGCATGAAGGCATTACTTTTCCTGAACAGGGAGGTTTTTGATTTGTGGAGTATCTGGGAAAGAGAAATAACAGGAAAATACTACAGACTGCCATTACTTATATTTTAATAAGCACCTCTTCTCACTTTATTCAGTTCTCTGGGAAGCCACAGAGATGTTTAATGACATCATCAGAAGGGATTACGTCACCATTTCAATATTATGACTTCAGTGTAGGCTTAAGCAAAAGGAACAGATGGCTGCGAGAGAGAAAAACCCTTGTTTAAATTAGACTAAAACCAGAAATTGGCTCTGAGTTGCAAAGTGTAATTAAAACTTTATTTTAAAATGCATTTCACAGTTTATACATCCTAGGAAGAGCATTTTACCATATGAACTTTCCAGCCACCACATAACACAAGAGAGATTGTGTTTTCCATGTAAGGCGATATACACAGTTCAAGGAACGATGGTATTGAGGGGAGTAAAGATAAATCTCATAGACATGGCAATCCTATTTGTTAAAATGTCACATTTCATGGGAATGGTGTCAGAGCCATGAAAAATTGCTTTGGAATAAAATTATTAGTGGAAGGATTTGGTGGGTAGAATGTAGCATGTAGGATACGAGACTGGTGCCTTCTTTTACTCTGACATTAGGCAAATTGCCCACAAGTCTCTGTTAAAGAGTGCAATTTGGGATGCTTGAGAATTAATTGGTGGTAATTACTAATTACCATGACAACTTTATTGCATTTCATTTATCACTGTATGTAAATAAAGAATTTTGGTACATTTTAGGTTATCGAAAGTTTGCCTGGACTCTCTCTCTCTCTTCCTTCTCCTTCCTCTCTCCCCCCCCCTCCCCACTTCCTTCCTTTTTCTCTTTCTCACTCTCTCCCTCTCCTTCCTTCCTCACTCTTTCTTTCCTCTTCTTTTTCTTTTTTTTTGTAGAGACAGAGTCTCACTTTATTGCCCTCAGTAGAGTGCTGTGGCGTCACAGCTCACAGCAACCTCCAACTCCTGGGCTTAGGCAATTCTCTTGCCTCAGCCTCCCGAATAGCTGGGACTATGTTATGGCGCCTGCCACAACGCCCAGCTATCGTTTGTTGCAGTTCGGTTGGGGCCAGGTTTGAACCCGCCACCCTTGGTATATGGGGCCAGCGCCTACTCACTGAGCCACAGGCACCACCCTTCTTTTTCTTTTTTAAAACAGGTCCTATAACACTGAAAGGAAATCCATGCCAAGTATTAGCAGAGGAAGGATTTGCCAAACACTTCGGGGTTTAAAGTATATTTTCTTAACCCTCGTCTGAGCAAACAAACTTTGGAGGCCCAAGTAACTTGGTGACAATCACACAGAAGTCAGTGCTGGTGTCAGAGCCTGCAGCTAGGCAACCTGGGCCCCGGATTCCCCTATTTCTCCATTGTCCCCCATGAGGACATAAAATCTACATTGCATTAATGAAAGAGCATCTGCTGCCATCAGCTGTCATCACACACCTGCAGCCTACAATGCATTGGAGGGTTTTGTTTCTATGTCGGTGAATACTCTTCACAAAACAGTGCTGATTATCATATCCAGTTTATCCACAATCGTACCCAAGTATTTACATGATGATGTGCTCAGAGTATCTAGCTTTTCTTACAAATTTCTGTTTTCCATCATAATGAAAACAGTGGAAATATCCATGGACATTAGAGGGAAGTGGTATTAGTAAACATTTTTCTATCAAAAATTCTCATTTTTCTATCAAAAATTGCGGAGCAGGCCTCTCCTTTGCTCTTTGAACTGATTTTTTAAATTTCTTACTCTGTGGCTGGATCTGAGCTAAAAGGACAAACCAAGTTGATTTTATTACACACATTTCCACACTGTGTACACTATGATTGCACACTCATTCTTTTCAATGCTTTCTATACACTATGGACAAAACGCATGATTAATATGTAATCCCAGCAATAACTGGTAAGCAATACAGTGCCACATTCGTGGGATTCTAGATGTTGTAAATAATTGCAGGTGCAAAACATTCCAATTTTTCTTTTAAAAAAGACCTACTGTACTATTTAACTCTATAAAGATGTTTTGCTCAATTTCCGTTTGCCAAACTTTTGCCTGGAATTGTTTTTGAATGACTTCACATTAATTCACTAGTATTCTTAGAGATTAAATGTCTACAGTTCCAAGGATACCACCTAATTATTTTTTTGTGGCTTTTCAGAGAAAACCTGAAGGTTAAAAGTCACCATAATTATAATTGAATAATCATTTTGAAGGCAGAGAGAGGTTGTTCTCTACGCTGCAGCCCAGTGTCTGGTGGATGATAATTAGGCCCTCAAATATTTGTGGAATGAATGAATGAAGGGATATTCCACTCTTCCTTCATCTAATTAAGAGCATTAAAATATATCAAATTATATATTTCTGAGAGTTGGTCCAATTTGGCATGAAAGATCAGAGCAAAGAGAAGAAAAATGTGCTGTTGGCCCATCCCCTGAGTTGTTCACTCTTGTTTTCCCGGAACCCTTGGGTCAGATTCCTCTACCTTCCACGGCTAAGAATTTTCAAAGACAGTGATGTGCTATATTCCTATACTTAATTATCATTGTGCCCTTATTTAAACTCTAGGCCCTGGATTTCTATCAAAGCCCTTTGGCTTGTTAAGTAGATAACCAAGAAGAGAAGAGATTCAGCATAGCACCTGATGGGGATAGGGGGCGCTCAAAAATTTAATCAGAAGGGCGGCACCCGTGGCTCATCGAGTAGGGCGCCGACCCCATATACCAAAGGTGGCAGGTTCAAACCTAACCTCGGCAGAACTGCAAAAAACAGAAAAATAGCCAGGCGTTGTGGCGGGCACCTATAGTCCCAGCTACTCGGGAGGCTGAGGCAAGAGAATCGCCTAAGTCCAGGAGTTGGAGGTTGCTGTGAGCTGTGTGATGCCACCACGGCACTCTACCGAGGGTGATAAAGTGAGACTCTGTCTCTACGAAAAAAAAAAATTAATCAGAAAATAATACCCCGCTGGCTCGACGCCTGTGGCTCAATGGGCTAAGGCGCCAGCCACGTATACCTGAGTTGGCGGGTTTGAATCCAGCCCAGGCCCGCCAAACAACAATGACAGCTGCAACCAAAAAATGGCCGGGCGTTGTAGCGGGCGCCTGTAGTCCCAGCTACTTGGGAGGCGGAGGCAGGAGACTCGCTTGAGCCCAGGAATTGGAGGTTGCTGTGAGCTGTGATGCCACGGCACTCTATCCAGGGTGACAGCCTGAGGCTCTGTCTCAAAAAAAAAAAAA
>CAUYRH010086382.1:0-10078 GCA_963574655.1 Perodicticus potto | reverse complement strand
CTGTCACCCTGTATAGAGTGCTATGGCATCACAGCTCACAGCAACCTCCAATTCCTGGGCTCAAGCGAGTCTCCTGCCTCCACCTCCCAAGTAGCTGGGACTACAGGCGCCCGCCACAACGCCCAGCCATTTTTTGGTTGCCGTCATTGTTGTTTGGCGGGCCCGGGCTTTGAACCCCCCAGCTCAGGTGTACGTGGCTGGCGCCTTAGCCCGTTGAGCCACAGGCGCCGAGCCTGATTTTATTAAATTTTGACTTTATAGGGGCGGCACCTGTGGCTCAGTGAGTAGGGCGCTGGCCCCAATACCAAAGGTGGCCAGTTTGAACCTGGCCCCAGCCAAACTGCAACAAAGAATATCTGGGCATTGTGGTGGGCGCCTGTAGTCCCAGCTACTTGGGAGGTTGAGGCAAGAAAATCACCGAAGCCCAAGAGCTGGAGGTTGCTGTGAGCCATGACGCCATAGCACTCTACGAGGGCGACAAAGTAAGACTCTGACTCTAAAAAAAAAAGAATTTTAGCTTTGTATTTTTATATAAGATATTAAATAAAGTTATTTAGGGGAACACAATTTTTCTCTTAGAAGAGTTTGAAACACAAATGAGACTTTGTCTCAAAAAAAAATGTTTTAAAGTATAATACCTGGATATGTAGATGCTTGCCGACATTCTTGTTATAATTCAGGAAACTGCCACTTTGGAGAAAGTTAAATATAAAAAGGAATTTATCTATTTTGCTGTGATTCTACACTTGATCTTAGCCAAAAGGCCGAGAAGCGATTTTTTGCTGTGATTCTATAGTCAGACTTTTAAAAGTACATATTAAGAGTAAAAAAACCTTAGTTTAGGGTAGGAATGGAGAAATGATATTATTGATTGATTGATTAAGATAGAGTCTCACTCTGTTGCCCTAGGTAGAGTGCTGAGGTGTCAGAGCTCACAATAACTTCAAACTCTTGAGCTCAAGAGATCTTGCCTCAGCCTGCTGAGTAGCTGGGACTACAGGTGCCCACCACCACCCAGGCTATTTTTCTATTTTTGGTAGAGATGAGATCTCACTCTTGCTCAGGTTGGTCTCTAACTCCTGAGCTCAGGTGATCCTGAGTGCTAGTATTATAGGTGTGGGCCACCGAACTGGTGGAGAAATGTAAAATGAAATAAAAACTTCTGTGATTATTGGTAATGAAGTTTTAATGAACTTCACTTATAATTGTTTCCCTGAAATTGACTTCATGTGGTCTTTTATTCTCTTGAATAAATAAACATCTCACAAAGAAACCATTATGAACTTAATGTGTAATTATAAAATTGCCCAGTTGGGCTTAGTTGTAACCTAAGTACTATTTTCCTGTCAGACAGATTTATGATGTTTAAGCTATGCCAGAACAGGACTAGGACATTCATTTTAAAAATTCACTAACAATATGTTTTTTCTTTAGAATGAAGACCTAGTTTGTTTCAAAGATATCAAACCAGCAGTACCTCATCATTATCTTGTAGTGCCAAAAAAGCATATGGGAAACTGCAAAGAGCTAAAGAAAGATCAAATAGACCTGGGTAAGATGATGGCAGTATTCTTCATTGTTATATATCACTTTGAATTGGTAGCAGGGATATCAGTGAAGATTCAAAGGAAAAAGTCTCTCTAGGTATTATGAAAGGGGAGCATTATGTTTTTTTAAAATTCATTATAAAAAATTTTGAATTTATGCAGAAATAAGGAGAATGGTGTAATTTCCATGTATTTGTCAGTCAACTTCCACATTTATTAACTCATGGACAATTTTTTTTAATATATTAACCTTCTCCCACAGTGGATTTAAAGGAAATCCTAGGCATCATGCTATTTAATCTTTATAATATCTAAAAGATCATACCTTTATGATTTTTCAAATGATGGCTTTTCTTGACTCTGAAATGAAAGGTGCTATTAAAAATTGTAAACAAACAAGTTATGATATGATATATGGTCTTGTATTGCTTTGGTACTTGTATTGTAGTCTCCTATATGAAGGTGAATTAGCACCAAAATTTAAATTTTAGTGATGAAATTTTAGCTTCTGAAAAGAAGACTGTGAATCTTGTCTATTGTAGAATTATTCTGCATTTTCTACACATGCTTTCTGTGACTTGTCACTTATCATTTTACAATACTTTTTTTTTTTGAGACAGAGTCTTACTCTATCGCCTTTAGTAGAGTGCTGTGATGTCACAGCTCACAGCAAACTCAAACTCTTGGGCTTAAGCTATTCTCTTGCCTCAGCCTCCCAAGTAGCTGGGACTACAGGCGCCTGCCACAACTATCTTTTGTTGCAGTTGTCATTGTTGTTCAGCTGGCCTGGGCTGGGTTCGAACCTGCCAGCCTTGGTGTATGTGGCTGATGCCATAACCACTGTGCTATGGGCACTGAGCTATTTTATGACATTTCTAAGTTCACTTCAAATCTGCTTTGGCAGGCTTTGTAACCAAGGTCTGAGAATAATGTGATAAATACTTTAAAGTAAGACTACAAGATAAATAAATTGGGCCATATTTTTAAAAGATGAGCAACCTTTTTGAAAAACCTTTATGTGTAATTTATTAGTTCTAGGCTACTAAATTAACAGTTTTTAAACTGTTGATTCTGAACTGCAAAACTTGTTAGTGCTATGAAGTTCCGTTAGTGCATTTCAGAGTATCCTTGATTTATAACTAGAGCAGCGGTTCTCAACCTTTTGGTCACGACCCCTTTGTAACAACGAAAATACATCACGGCATTAGGAAGGTTGAGAACCACTGAACTAAAGGGTAGCTTTGAGCTTATAGAGATCAGTTTGACTTCGACTTACCTGACTGATTGAAACCTTTCTTTTTTTGAAGTTCCTATTTTCATTCTTACAATTATTTCTTAGAGACCATACTTTAGCTTTTGGGACTTTCTCAGTTTATCTTCAAATAGAGATAGGTTTGTAGAGAATAGAGACTGCTGTTATAACTAGTTTTTATAAATGTTGCAAATCAGATGTCGCTAGTTTTGGAGCAGCTTGTGATGTATTTCAGATTTCATATTTTTCTCTCTGCTTTTGTATATATTTGAATGTTTTCATAATAAAAGTTGCAAATTAATGACTTTTATGTGATCTATAAAATTGGGGAAATAATAAGCATATAGAAGAACTCAGTAACACTACCATGCACCATAGTCTAACTGACATTTATAGGACTCTAGATAACTACAGAACATACATTTTTTAAAAAGCATGTTTACTAAGGTTGATCATATACTGAGCAGTAAAATAAGACTCAAAACATTTCAAATGATTGAACTCTTTAAAAGTATGTTTTGTGAAGACAATGGAATTAGAAAAACAAAACAATCTCAAATAGCACTAAATAAAGAACATTTAAATAAGAGAAAGAAGGAAATAGTTTGAGTTGACTGATAATAAAAATACAATATATCAGAATTTGTAGGATACAGCTAATGCAGTGCCTAGATGAAAATTTATAGCTTTGTTGTGGTAAGATATTTATATTCTATTCTTAATAATTTTGAAATGTATCATGGTGTTATGCATATTAGATGAGGTCTCCCCAAATACCCTCCCTCCTCTTGGCTTCCAAATAAGTAAGCAAGGAGATGGTTGTGTTAATCAATTAGATGTAAGCATTCCACATTGTATATCAAATCAGTATATTGTACCCCATAAATGCATTAATGTACACAGTTATGATTTAATAAAGAAAAAAAAGAAAATTTATAGCTTTAAATGCTCATATTAGAAAAAAGAGGTTTAAAATCAATGATCTAAGTTTCCATTTGAGATACTAGAAAGAGAAGCAAGTCAACCAAAATAAGTGTAAAGGAGGCAATAATAAAGAGTAGATATCAATGAAATAAAGAGGATACAATAGGCTTTGCTCCACATATTTTAGTATGATTTTAAGTAATATATAATTGTGACTGTATGATTGTTATGTCTTCTTAATGAATTGACACTTTTATATTTACCCATAAGGCAACATGAGTATATTTTAAAGAAAAAAGATACAGTCTGGCTTGAAGTGATTTGGGAGCTTTTTTGATCCATATGGTACTCACCTAGTCATAGAAGTCTGGCAGTCTCCCAGCTGAATCTGACTTAAACATTAATGACAATTTTATAAGCCTCTATAGAACCATTCTCTGTAGATTTTTTAGTTCTTCTTTTTCCAAATGAATGATTACACCATTCAAAGAGGGATGAAGGTTTGGCATTATACTTTGAAGAAGGCAGGTTACCAAAATTTTTCTAATGGGGTGGTTTATTCCTATCTGAAACGCTAAGAGACAAAAGGCAGATAGAGTTTGGAAGCCAAAGTCGTTATATAAATGTTTGGCTAGTCAAGGCTAGGCTTACTTGAAGGGAAATCATATCCTTAATTTGGGCTCAAAGACAGATTTTTTATTTTTTGAGACAGAGCCTCAAGTTGTTGCCCTGGGTAGAGTTCCGTGGCATCACAGCAAACTCCAACTCCTGGGCTCACGCGATTCTCCTGCCTTTGCCTCCCAAGTAGCTGGGACTACAGGCGCCCACCACAACACCTGGCTATTTTTTGGTTGTAGCCGTCATTGTTGTTTGGCGATCCTGGGCTGGATTCCAACCCGCCAACTCAGGTGTATGTGGCTGGCGCCTTAGCCGCTCGAGCCACAGGCGCTGAGCCTCAAAGACAAATTTAGAGTTTTCCTGTTTTTCTTATTAATTCAGACAATATCTGTTTAATTACTTAGTTTCCTTATGATTAGAATTATTCCTCAGTATGACTGGGTGTCCTAAATTGCCACTAGATCATACCTCTTAACAGCTGTCTAAAGTCTGCCTATGTGTAATATTTTGTGATAGTAACGTTGCACTGGGACTCAGTGTGAAACTTCATTTTAGTTGATAAGCAAACTTCTTAGTAACCTAGAGATATTGAATGTGTCTTTTAAACATTTACCGCCCTAATCTGACTTTTGACTAGGACCCTAAATGTTAAGATTAGTAGCGGTTTTGTGAACATAATGTCTCCAAATGGATAATGTAATTTCTTTCCTGTTTTGCAGTTGAGAACATGGTAACTGTTGGAAAGACCATTCTTGAAAGGAATAATTTCAGTGACTTAACAAATGTGAGGTATGAATACTTAAAGGTAGAAAGAAAATATTATACATTATAGATATTTTTAAACTGTTAATTCTTTATGGAAAATGGAGGTAGCAGTGTCAGAGTTTGTGGTTTAAATGTAGTTTCCCTGAAAATAAGAATATAGTTCATTGGTAGTATAAATTTAATATCTTCCTCTCATGTCTCAACAACTTCCACTAATCTCCATTTATAGTTTAGATAAATAAGTACATATGTACAGTTGCTAGGCAAAAGACAGAGGGTGCCAAAAATATGTATATAGATTTTAAGAAAGGAAAAAACTGTTTTAAAATTGTAATACTGAATATGTACCCATAACAAAAGATGAATACAAGTCACTTTTGACTTCTGCATTTAGGAGGTGCTCAAAGTGGCACCAGTGTCCAGACACTTCTGATTATGGTGAATTGCTGCTTGAGTTAACACTGACCAAAGTGTCCACTTGTATGGCTACGCGTATGGTTTCAATTTCTTCCCCAAGTACTGTCAGCGTAGCCGTTTTTCTGTAGCATCCCACATCCTTTAAGGTACCCCACACTCACACCTCCATTGTCATTGTACTTCCACAACATTTTTTGTTTGTTTGTTTTGAAACAGAGTCTTACTCTGTCACCCTGAGTAGAGTGCCATGGTGTTGTAGTTCACAGCAACCTCAAACTCTTAGGTTCAACTGATCCTCTTTGCCTCAGCCTCCTAACTAGCCAAAACTACTCGCATCCACCACCATGTCTGCTTCATTTTTCTATTTTTAGTAGAGATGGGGTCTTACTCTTGCTCAGGCTGATCTCCAACTTCTGAACTCAAGCAATCCACCTGCCTCAGCCTCCCAGAGTACTAAGATTACAGGTGTGTGCCACCGCACCCTGCCTTTCCACAATGTTTTTGAATTTCAAATACTGCTCAAAGTGTCTTGCCCTCCTCCAACAAAGGACAACTGTGCTTCTGCCATTTACTTTGTCCTGCCTGTGTTGCATGGTGATGCTTGCATTCATTTGATTAATGTCATCTTTTAAGTGAGTGTTATACTACACGTTTCTGTAATTCAATTCAACTTCAGAATGTAATACATAGATAACAGTGCTTAAAATGTGTATACATTTTTTGGCCCCCCTAATAGTTATAAGTCTATTTTTTCTTTGTTCAATATGTGCATTCTCATAAAATTGTAAGTTAAATTTTCTTAGAAAAACTTTTATGCAACTTAAAAATGAATTATATTTCTAAAATGAAATTAACTTTAATTCACCAACTTTACTCTGGTGGTATACACCAGTGTTTGAGCAAAAGCACATGATGTTTAATTTGTCAAATGTTTTAATTAATCTATGTGAAGTTTTTCTTTTAAAAAGAGTTCTAACTTAGCTTGTGTGACCCATGCTGTACCAGGGAAGATACAGTGGAGATTATTCTAACACTTTTGAACTGGAATTCAGAGTAGAACTGAATTCTAATGCTGTCCATGCTATTTGTTATGTTTAGACAAGTCATTTAACCTCTCCAAGATAGTACCTGCTCTGCCCCCTTACAGGCTCAAATGAGATTATATATGTGAAAATTCTGTGAAAACCGTTACTTATCATCCAAGTAGATAAATACAGGGAACTGATTGCCTTCGAGATCCTTTGGTCAGAAGCAGCACATTTCATGCCTAATCATAGGAGTGCTCATTAGAAAACTGAGCATTGGGAAAGAATTCAGGAGCTAAGTCTCAATTCCAGTTCTACCACTGACTAACTTTGTGACTTTGGGAAGTATCTTAACCTGTTTGGATCCTGGCTTCCACATCTATAAAATGAAAGGGGTGGGTGAAGCATTGAGTTGATTCTAGTTTCTAGATTACTTGATTCTACATTATATGGCTCTGTTTCACAGAAGGAAAAAATTTAGTCTTCTGTTCTAGGTACTGGTAGAAGCTTTTCTGTATGTACTGCATATGTGACTCCACAGTGGTAGTCCCAGAGGATCACCACTGCAGTATAACACTTCTCCTGTGTCTCCTTTCCACACTCTCACTCACTTTTACTTTAAACATGGAAATATTTCTAGGCTTTGATTATTGTTGCAGGTGTGCCTTGCACCATTCAGCATAAGTGGACTTACAAAACTGTTTGTAAACTAATTTTTAAGAGGTTAAATCATACTTTAAAAATGCTTTTTTACCATTAAAAGGAATTCTCTTAGAAAATTTTACAAAGCAAATAATTTTGAATAATTATCATTTAACTTATTCTAAGTATTAAACAAGAAACTTAAGAGATGATAAAATTTTTTATGATGATGTAATCTTACTACTGAAATTACGGTTGGTTGGTAAGAAAATGTCTGAGTGCTTTCTTAAAGGGAAAAGCACGCCATCTATTGGTTGTGTCTTACAAACAGTAAAGGAACACTACTATTTGAATGTCCTATTTTTTTTTTTTTTTTTTTGTAGAGATAGAGTCTCACTTTATCATCCTCAGTAGAGTGGCATCACACAGCTCACAGCAACCTCCAACTCCTGGGCTTAGGGCGATTCTCTTGCCTCAGCCTCCCAAGTAGCTGGGACTACAGGTGCCCGCCACAACGCCCGGCTATTTTTTGTTTTGCAGTTCGGCCGAGGCTGGGTTTGAACTCACCACCTTAGGTATATGCGGCCAGTGTCCTACTCGCTGAGCCACAGGCGCCGCCCTAAATGTTCAATGATTTTTAAGTTCAGTACAGAAGCATATTTTAGGAGAATTAAAGTTTAATAGGATAAGGACTGAAGTGATAAGACATTATGCCAATTTAGAATTCATAAGGATTATACTGAGGCATAACATGTTATTAAGGCCTTCCTTGGTTACAAGTTTATGTTCCTGTGAACTTTAATGAAAATAAGAGGAAGTGTGTAAATACTCTGAAGTGCATAAAGAAAAACTATAAAAGAGATTTGTGAGTAATAATCTGTCTACTTAAGGTACCTGTTTTGGATATCTGTAATATTTCTGTATTTTCATCTGAAAAACTATGGAAACTGTTGGGGAAGTGATTTTTCAGTCATCTGTTACCTTTCTGTTTTAGGATGGGTTTCCATATTCCACCATTCTCTTCCATTTCCCACCTGCATCTTCATGTTCTGGCACCAGTCAGTCAGCTTGGCTTCTTATCTGGTTTGGTTTATAGAGTCAATTCCTATTGGTTTATCACGGTAAGTGTTATGGCTGTATCAATAGCTTACAAAATTACTTAAAATATTTGTTCTTTTTGTTGCAGTTTTTCTTTTCTTGGCAGCATCTGTTATAGATTTGATCACCTGTTCTAAACATATTGCTTGCACATATCCAAAATAATAGTTTTTTTTTCAAACCTATTATTTTGTCCCTTTGTCCCCGTCAGTAGAGGGCCATGGCGTCATAGCTCCCGGCAACCTCAAACTCTTAGGCTAAAATGATTCTCTTGCTTCTGCTTCCTGAGTAGCTGGGTCTACAGACTCCCAGCACAATACCCAGCTATTTTAAGAGGTGGGGATCTTGCTCTGGTTGAGGCTGGTCTTGAACCTGTGAGCTCAGGCAATCTACCCACCTCGGCCTCCCAGAGTGCTAGTATTCTAGGCATCAGCCACTGCACTCGGCCCTAAAATAATACTTTTGATTTGTGGCATTTTATAGGTCATCAGATCAATAGGAATAAAAGCTATGACTAAAGCATCTCACTTTGTAAGCTGGGGATATGATATAGAAGAACCAGGGTGTTCAGAGTTGAAACTTTGGAGTCAGAGCTGGATTCAAATTTTGGCTCCATTACTTACATGAAGGGTCCATATTCCTTACATGAGTTGATGAGATACTTTATGTGCAAAGCATTTAAGACAGTATCTTGCAAATAGTAGTCAATAAATGTTATCTGATGCCTCTATAAGGTCTGACAGTTAAGTTCATGGACTCATCCTAGGAAAGGTGCTGTGTACCTCATTGCTGAGTATCACTATCATCATCTTTGAAGTACTCCCCTTGGGAAGCTGTACACCTTTGGAATTCTTTTTCTGGAATAGCCATCATGGCTGTTGTTGGATGGCACACAAAAACATGTGACATTAATAATGAACCCTACTCAGAGAGACAGTGCCACATCCTGACACTAACACAGCTGTGAGACACTGATGTATCGAGGTTATGAAACCTTACTGAATTTTTTGTATAGTGCTGCCAACATACCTGCATGGTGGCAAGTTTGCGAAACTTAATTGTCAAAAGGCCTACAATGACAGCTCTGAGGGTTGTTCTAGAAAGAGTTCCAAAATTACTTTGAAGGGTGGACTAGGTACTGGCATCTGTGCATAGCTTCCCAAGGGAATATTTTGAAGGTTATCATAGTGATATTCAGTCATGAGATATGTAGCACTTTTGGGGGATGATTTCTTGTACACATGCTCGTAATCAGCATCATTATAGAACTTGAGTGTTTATATTTTTTGATAGCCTAAGCACTTTAGAAAAAGGGCTATAGCAGTGGCATCAACTGCCAGATCTGAAGATGAATCTTTGAGCCTAAAAAATTGCAGAATTCTGCTTTGCTGAGGTAAAAGTGGATTAGAATTCAGCTGTTTATAAGCCTGTAGTCTGAAAGCTTAGCCTCAGTGATCAAGTGACTCTGGTCCCTCTAAGTCCCCTTGATCAGTAATTTATTAGGCTGTTTTATGTGTCCATGATGGTAAGGTGTTACCTAACCTATAGTTACTCTAACTGAATAATCATCAGGTAGTATTTATCATTAGTTAATAATTCTCACTGTAGTACATAAGAATTGAAAAAGTATCTGATTTCTAGCAACTTCATATTTCTTTTTTTTTTTTTAATAATTTTATTAAATCATAATTGTGTACATTGGTGCAATCATAGGGCAGAATGTGCTTCATATACAATCAGAAACATTTTGATCGTACTGTGAGAGATAGCCCTCATAGCATTTTCTTAAT